>JAVTVY010020548.1:0-16798 GCA_036873755.1 Hanleya hanleyi
TGCGTTGAATAATAAAACATGGTGTTTGATATTTCAATTTGTTTTGCTGTGAACATACTAAACATACCCAGGGCGGCTCCCCCATCCTGGGTATGATGTAAAATTTGGGGATAATTAACTATATGACAAAAACTTCTTGATGTTCTCTCATGTGTCATCCTTGTTGTTGTTCTCTCTCCGGGGCTCTTAGAACTCGGCGCATGCATACACGCACACAGACACACAGACGCATACACACACACACACACGCATCAGACGCACACACACACACACACACACACACGCATAAACACACGCATATAGACGTATACACACACACACGCGCGAGTGCGTCAACACCGGATGAGGTCACTTCCGCTTCCGTTCACGTGACCGGAACTGACCTTTCGACACTAGGTGACCACATCCCGACGAAATGGCAAGTTTTCGACACGGGATGTGCCGCCATCTTGAACATACGTGCCGCCATCTTGGATATGTCCCATAATGCACCGGGTCAAAATACTCGCTTCTGATTGGCTGAGAGCTCTGTGACGGATTTGAAATATTCGCTTCTGATTGGACGAGAGCTCCGCATTGCGTCTGTTTCCCGAGTGTACAGGACAGCGATGCGCTGATTGGTGGAGAGAACAACGTAGGATAGTTCTTGTGGGCTTCGGGCTTATAAAAGTGGCGGTAGGTGGGCATGTTCAGCATTTTCTGATACGCAGCCGACATGTTCTCTTGTTTGACCTGCCTGAAGCCATTTACTCGCCCAGAAGATCTGCGACGGCATGAGTCTTCCATCCACAACGGCGCACGGTATACTTGTATAACTTGCGCACGGTCATTTAATCGGGAAGATGCTTTACTGCGCCACGAACGTTCACTCCACGAGGGCGCGATGGAACATTGTAATGAATGTGGGCAACTCTTCAAAAGACCCAGTCAGTTAAGACGTCATCAGTGTTTGATTCACCGTCCGTCACCACGGTATGAGCGACAACTTTCCACTAAAGCCACTGGTGATGCGATCACGGAGAGCACGCCTATACCCACAGTTCAGAAGAGCGTAGATACCCAGCCGGTCCCTAGCATTACTGTTTCGAGTCATAGGACTGACAACAACGCAGATTTTCTGGAAGATGCGGTGGATGTTCCTAGCGATCTCTTACCCGAAGATCATCCAGTGAGTGAGATGTATCGGCGCCATTGGCCCATGATACGACACTGTTTCCACCGTCATCGCCCTATTCAAGATATCTACAATTTCCGACTGACTGGCTTCGCCCGTCTACATAGCTACGTGGAAGCCATCTTCAACGACCAAGCTACGTCCTTCAAATTAAATCTGGCGTTTGGTTATATGCTGCAGCATAAGGAGACAGACCAAGTCCGATACTTTTACCCGAGCAGGAACATCCTAGTATTTGACCAACCGTTTACCATCAATAACCGGGCGTCGCTAGAGACGATGCTGGAGAAACTGGACGCCGTGGATCCTTTCGAATGGGCCCAACAACAACGTCCCAACACCAATTGGATAGTGGAGAGGGTCACCAATGTTACGTTTTTCGTGACCAAGCTGACCGATCAACCCATCGGGTGAATGTATTCACCCATGCACTGATAGATACTCAGAATGCACAAACAATTATCATGTTGCCTCAACGGTATCCTGGGCTGCCCGACGATGATTAGAATAAACGGTTCAATCGAACATGTCCGAAGATGGAACTTTCTGAAATGGAGACTTCTGATTGGACAAAAATACATCTAACGGACAGGAACGCATATGCAAGATGCAATTGGTGGCCTCTGATTGGACAAGAGTCTTCTTGAATTGTAAATATACCCAACGCGGCTCCCCCAGCGTGGGTATGATGTAACATTGGGGAGAATAAACTATATGAAAAAACTTCTTGTTGTTGTTGTTCTCTCATGTCTCATTTTTGTTGTTGTTGTTGTTGTTGTTGTTGTACTGTCTCCGGTCTGTTAAGGCGTAACGACGAACGTCACTGCATTTCGAAGAATGAGTGACAATTCCATGAAATATCTAGAGAATCAGAGCTTCTGAGCTATTTCATCAGGGCGTTGAAGCATTGAGCTTGGTGTTGGCGGGCGTTGCCACAAGGTGACACCGCACACGACGCATTCGGACCAAGGATGGTCCATCTCTACACCAAATACCATCCTTCACTGCCCAAAAATGCTCACTAATGACGTCACCAATGACGTCAGAGATGCTGTGGACAGCTCTCAAATCGAGGTCTGCACGCCGAGAACTACAAGATGACACCCCACACGACGCATTCGGACTGAGGATGAAGCATCCCGACCCCAAATACCTTCCTTCACTGCCACAAAATGCACACTTTCGTACTGATGACGTCACCAATGACGTTACAGATGCTGTGAACAGCTCCCAAATCGGGGTCTACACCCCGAGAGATACAACATGACACCTCCCTGGACGCATTCAAACCGAGAATAACCCATGTCTACACCAAATACCTTCATGTACTGCCCCAAAATGCCCACTTTACTTACTACTCGTACTGATGACGTCATCGATGACGTCACAGGTGACGTGAACAGCCCTCAAATCGAGGTCTACACCCCGAGAGCTACAAGATAATACCTTCCAGGACGCATTCAAACCGTGAATAATCCATGTCGACCCCAAATACCTTCATGTACTGTCCCAAAATGGCCACTTTACTTATTACAACCAACTGCGCATGCGCAGATTAACACGACTTGCACTTTAAAACACACCATTCTGACTCTAACCCACAAGCTTCACTTTGACACTTTCTACGACCCATTCGGACCCATAGCGGTCCATCTCTACCCCAAACACACACCCACATACCCCCCAAAATACCTGATTTCTCTACTACGGCCAGACTGCGCATGCGCATATTGACGCGACATGCATTTAAAAACACGCCATTCTGACTCTACCCCACACAAGCTTCACATTGATACCTCACACGACCCATTCGAACCGTGAATAGCCCATGTCTAACCCAAACACACACCCACATACCCCCAAAATGCCTACTTTCTATACTACGGGCCAGTCTGCGCATGCGCAGACTATTGAATACGGACGAACCATTAGAGTAGTCAAGTGCTCCTCCACGAGAGCTTCAAAATAAGACCTCACTCGACCCCATTGGACCACCAGTGACTCACCTAGACTCCAACATGTCCACCCCGTATGGCCCTATACACCCATAGCCATGCAGTATAGGCCTATGGGCCTACCCAGGCCTTGGTGACTTTTTTCAAAAAATTCACCGATTCGCTCCGCGACCCTTGCTATGATGTTCTAAATGTCGAGACGTGAAAAACGAGACCCCACAGCCCTACCGCAACTGTCCAGAAGTCGGTTTCCCAGTGGGACAAACATCGGTCCTATACCTCCAGTATGGGAATATATATATTTTTTTCAAAAAATTTCACCGATTCGCACGGGGTTCTAAATGACGATACGAGTAAAACGAGACCCCACAATCCTACCGCAAATGTATAGAAGTACGTTTCCCAGGGGACAAACATTGATCCTATACCCCCAGTATGGGCCTATTTGGGGCTCGGTGACTTTTTTCAAAAATTTCACCGTTTCGCTCCGGGACACTTCTTATCATGTTTGTCTTGACGAGACTAAGAAAACGCGACCCCACAACCTATACCGCAAATGTCGAGAAGTAGGTTTCCCAGGATGGTCCTATACCCCCCATACCCCATATAGGCATTTTCACGTAATTTAGAATAAAGTCCGTGTTCCGTATTTTTTCAGGAAAATTTGTATATACACCCACCCTGGAACTAGGGGGAGATAACTCTATTGATAGGCAAGCCCCGTTAAGCCCGGCGACCTATATACCCCCCATACCCCATATAGGCATTTTCCCACTTTCGATAAAGTCCGTGTTCCGTATTTTTTATTTTCAGCCATCAAATACCCCCTTCACATAGGCTTCACTTTGATACCTCATACAACTCCATCGGCCCATTAGGGGCTCCCCTAGCTCCAAAACGGCTATTTGGATACCCTTGGGCCACCGCGTATGCGCAGAATGCCAATATTTCAACCCCACACCCAGCCCATTAGATGCCCCTTCACGAATGCTTCACTTTGATACCTCACTCGACCCCATCGGACCATGCAGCGTATTTGAAGTCTAGGCACTACTTTTTCTCCGCGGAAGCTTTTTCCCGTGACCGCATCACCGCCAGACCGCATCACCGCGGAAGAATACATGCCCATGACCGCCACGTCACCGCCACCTGCCGCCACAGAGGTCAAAGGCGTGCATGAGCGCTTCCTTCCGGCCCCAAGAGTTACCTCCCCCGGCAAAATACGCGCTGTAATGCCGTTATACTACTACTAACATAATCATATTGTCATTTCGAACGCAGACTCACGTCCTGTTGCTATAGAACTGGCTGGTCCACCATCAATAGAAATGTCTAGGTTTGATCCGTCAAAGTGCACAACTGCAGTTTTTCTTCCGCCCTGTAAGAGAATAATAAGACCAATTAGTTCATATCAATACTGTAATTTAAACCCAAGATCATATAGATAATTGTACAAATGCAATATAAACCTAAGATCATCTCATTTATAATGCAATTTTAAACCTAAGATCATATCGTTAATACTAATAGTCCAATCTAATCCTTAGATCATATGGTTAATAGTAACAATACAATCTAATCCTTAGATCATATCGTTAATAGTAATAATGCAATCTAATCCTTAGATAATATCGTTAATAGTAATAATGCAATCTAATCCTTAGATCATATCGTTAATAGTAATAGTCCAATCTAATCCTTAGATCATATCGTTAATACTAATAGTCCAATCTAATCCTTAGATCATATCGTTAATAGTAACAATACAATCTAATCCTTAGATCATATCGTTAATAGTAATAATGCAATCTAATCCTTAGATAATATCGTTAATAGTAATAATGCAATCTAATCCTTAGATAATATCGTTAATAGTAATAGTCCAATCTAATCCTTAGATCATATCGTTAATACTAATAATGCAATCTAATCCTTAGATCATATCGTTAATAGTAATAATGCAATCTAAACCTTCGATTATATCGTTAACAGTTTAATATAATGTATCATGCAATCTATGGCTAAGATTGTATCGTTAATAATAAAAATACAACATAAACCTAAATCTCAAATAGTTTGAATATAAATTCTCCGGTACATTCTTCCTCTAATACCTGTCTTTCTGTCATACTAACAGTTTGGCTACTGGTCCAGGTACACATTATTGGGAGATCAAAAAGAGCCTGTCCGTTCACTGGCCCGTGGCTTCAGCTGATGGCTGTATGATTTCACTTCGCCCGGTCTTTTAACCCAGGAGACTATTTTCAACTGGTGGTAGCTGGTATAATTTTATACACATGTACTATATTTTCCAGTATTCAAAGAAAGTGCCATTTTGCTCGAGTACTGGAAAAATGTATAAAATTATGCCACTTGTTACCAAAATAGTTTCCAGGGTTAAAAGATAGGGCAAGGTGAAGTTATACACCCTGTTAGCTGATCAGCTGAAGTCACGGTTCATTGAACAGACGGGCTCTTCTTTGTTTTCTCAATAATGCATCCAGGTTCATACTCCATGTAAGGATCACGAGACAATGCATACAATAGCCAAATCTCGGGACAACAATAAGTCTAGACGTGAGCCTTTTCAGCGCCACAACGACTCAAACAATATCTGCCTACACGAAGTATCTACCGATATCCATTGCATGGGCGTCGGCCGTAGACCGTTTCCGTGTCAATACGTCATGACCCCATTCTATTATGACTATGCGAGAACCGAATTCCAAATAAGCATGAAATAAGATACCAATGAATCCGAGCTAGGTTTCAGAACAAAAACTTCTATTCTTTCACTCATGATGACTTGTCAGTGAAATTAATCTATCAAAGCATTATTGCATAATCAAATATCAACAAATTCTCACGATAATGTTCGAATATGGTAAAACAAAATCATGCTGTAGAACGTGATAGTGAACAACCTGGGAAGAACCTCACATTCCAGAGGTCACGTTTTTGAGCATCTAGTTAGAATTACATTTGAGTGAATTAATGTAGGGGTAGTTTTTCCGTTCTTGAATGACCGGTCGAAGTATTGAACACAGAGACTTTCGTAAGCTAAAACATGAATTTACTAATGACGATGGATATTACAAATACAGACATACATAAACAGAACTACAGTCAGCTTGGTTTTCTCCTATACTAACTGGTCTACAGTGTCGGTAAGTCCGAGCACTGGCCGTAATCACCTCTTCGTTCAGTTCTAACCATATTTATGTAATACGGCACCGAACGTAACTTAGTGACCCAAAACAAAACAAATACTTTCTAAACATACAAATGGCTGGACATGATTTATCAATAGCAAGCATGAAGAACAACTCAAAGTTAATCCACAATTCAAGGCTAACAATCAAATTAATACAACTATTGTATCCTAATCATACGCTTGTCAGCTCCATAGATTTGCGAGTTTGAACACATCGATTGCTGCCTAATATGAGCTGAATGGTATAGTAAAATCCACCTTTACTATAGAATACCATTCTATTAGGCATGCAATAAATAACGAATGCCGTGTCTAAGGAAATCTCGTCCTCTCTTCAACCACTCACAGACGCCTGGCCAGACATTCACACTCGCACTTGCACTTGTCTTTTTTATTATTATTATTATTATTATTATTATTAATGAGAAATAATAAAATTGGTCAACTGTATAATAATATGTATTTGGTATATTACGTTATGGTGTTTACCAAAATAGTTTACCAGTTTTTACTCTTTATCATTAATGTTATCACCGGATGACTCAAAGTATTCACTCCTACATACATATTATTATTTGTCCAGGATTACAAAATGATTATGTGATCTCAATTTAAATGCATCTCTTCACATAAATTGAGGTTCTATTTTCCAACATCCATTTCTCGAGAAGCCCCAAATTTGCACTTAATTCGTTTGAACTAAGATGTAAATGCGATGATCGCACTTCACACATCAATATGATCTCGGCAACCAGAACAACATTAAGATAACTGACGTGTTTTCGTTACACAGCTAAACACATCTACGCCAAATGTTTGATCCTCATGACAGATAGTTCTCAAGAAATAAACGGTTTTCTTCTTAAAACTGAAGAAATCAAATAATGGAAGTAAAGCGATAAGAAACTAGATTAGAGGCTATTAACTAACTAATACTATTGCCTCTACATTGATGGTGAGACACAAGTGTGAATGACCGACTTAAAGTTGTTTCCACTTAACCAGGAGATAATTAACCACTTAACCAGGCGATAATTAACCACTTAACCAAGCGATAATTTGGCCACTTAACCAGGTGATAATTTGATCACTTAACCAGGCGATCATTTGACCACTTAACCAGGCGATAATTAACCACTTAACCAGGCGATAATTTGGCCACTCGAAATAATATTTTTTAGAGCTAAAATTTCACCCATCAACTCTATCATCTGGAGGAATAATCAGTATATTTCTTTTTGCACAAATCCCTGTTCCAATTAAATATATAGATCCATGTAATGTATTGTAATATACTTACACCGCCCGTGGCACTCGTAGATTGGATGCCGTCGGGAACGGTTCTGACCATTCCGGTGGCTCCGTTCGGGTCGGCTCCAATTGAAATTGTGGGGTTTGTGTCGACGCATTCAGCGTTACTGACCAGAGCGGCGCCTGAAGGAGAACCTTGATTGATGTAGACCACTCTCATCGTGAATTGCCGGGATAAGTCACTGTTAGCGTTGGTGATTCTCACCAGGGTATCACCGCCGAATTCACCGACGAAGCCAGTCTCAGCTGTAGGGTCTGGTGATGTGCCCAAGTTTTCACTGGTAATGCTGTAACCATTTCTCGACCGATCTTCCGCTCCACCATCAGCCGTGAATCGCACATCAATTTCCGGGTTTGGTAAACATTCTGTACGTATGAAGATATTATGTTACTTTCAATACCACGGAATACAACATTTCATAGATTTAAAAGCTCAGATTTCAGTTTCAGAATTTATTTTCTGAATATAAAAATATGGCTCTAGAGTTTATTTTCTTGGGGCATTAGTTCATCACCTACATGTTTTCTTGTACCTGTATTGGAGATTGTCAAACAGATTTAGAGAAAACGTTTGCTAAAGATCCCGAAAGGATCGACATTTTCGAAAGCTAGTGGTCGGCCTTTTTGAGATTGTAAATGTACATCGAATGAAGCTTTCCATTTTTCCTTCTATTTTTCCGACGAATCGACTCCCGGTATTCTCCAAGCAGGTCGAACTTAGATTTTGCGCAATAAATCTCGACATCAAACCAACAAATTGCGATTGGATTATTTTGTTAATGGATTCGCGAAATGTATTAGGGGATATGTGCATCTATAGATCATAATTTACATGTTTTTTAAATAAACTGGAAATTATGTGATCTATGTAGGCACCTGGCGGAGATAATCGACAAGACATACAAAGGATACGATTGGCGCGACCTAGCGGAGATAATCGAAGAGACATACAAAGGATACGATTGGCGAGACCTAGCGGAGATAATCGACAAGACATACAAAGGATACGATTGGCGAGACCTAGCGAAGATAATCGACAAGACATACAAAGGATACGATTGGCGAGACCTAGCGGAGATAATCGACGAGACATACAAAGAATACGATTGGCGAGACCTAGCGGAGATAATCGACAAGACATACAAAGGATACGATTGGCGAGACCTAGCGAAGATGATCGACAAGACATACAAAGGATACGATTGGCGAGACCTAGCAAAGATGATCGACAAGACATACAAAGGATACGATTGGCGAGACCTAGCGAAGATGATCGACAAGACATACAAAGGATACGATTGGCGAGACCTAGCGAAGATGATCGGGGCGTATGGCAACGATTTGATGTCTCGCGAATTAAAACAGGACGTTTCAGCAAATGTCGGAATACTTCCATTCCTCTCACAGTTGCCTAGCCTGTGGGATATTGGATGGTAGATGTCTGAGTATATTTTCCTTAAATTATGAAAATTGATCAAATTAAAGAAGCTCAAATCGATTTTAAAATAACAATTTTCTTGAATGTTTTTCTCTTTGATCGTTGACTCAAATAAAGTTATTCCCATTGATGTCAAGCCGAGTTACTACAGTTTTTACCTCCGTCGATCAGACGGAGGTCTAGGAGCGCAACGTGAAATCTCCCGCCAAATAATTGTCATATGGGGAACCCACGACTCATAGTATTTCCAATAGGGATCGTCATGGTTCCCGACGAAATCTTGAATCTTTTCTTTGGACACAAATGAATGCTTACGTCACAAAAGGTGTGTATCCTTTGCAGCGCTTCCACCGGGTCTCTTTATTCGAGGGTACTAAATTCGCGCATGTACTTATAGCTTCGCGCTGGTACAGATGGCCCATATGCGACGAGCAAGACGGTACATCTTCGGAAAATTTATGACCTATTCCAAGGTTCTTAGCGTGACATGTACATGATCAGGTCAGGGGATTTGCAGCATTTCTGTTCTTCATTCAATACATAGTACTGTTAATACGCCTATATGATATGTACTTTTGTTGCTAACATTATGCAAGTTTTGTTGTTAAAAAAACAAAACTGAACGTACTTGTAGGCCTACTCGTTTGAAGCAGCAGACATTATAAATTTAGTTGACCTAGATTCTGCATTGAAGATCAACCATTGAAACGCGGAAGACAACGAATTACGTCAATTATACAGTATTTTCGCCTGCATGTTGTCCTGATCGTCCTAGTCTTGTTTATCTGATGATGCTAAACAATAATGATCTTGTGAACTTTGGGATAGGCCTAGGTCATAAATTTTCTGAAGATGTACCATTTTGCATGCGACGAAGACAAACCTGCGCTTTCATAAAAAGTAAATTTTCACGAAAGAAAAACTCGCATTCCAGATAGTATAATTGGAAACTTCCTCGAGAATCTCTGAATCGGCAAAAAGATAAAGGACGAGTGTCATTCACCAGGATGCGAGTCGGAAGTGAGAAGTCAAATTCAAAGTCAGAGGTCAAAAACGTAAAACTCCGAAGAACTCTCTCGGCTTTTTCTTTTCTTTTTTTTTAGTTGGGGGGGGGGGGAGATAGCGACTGAAAAAATATATCTTCCCATGCTTCAATCGTTATCTGTGAATCCGATCAACAACCTAGCCGGATAATCTGTCAAAAATTATCCGTCGTCTGGGTAAGGTTGAAGGGTCATCGGAAGCTCGAACTGTGATACAGGCAAAAACTGTTGTTGTTGTAGTCTGGAAAAATAACTCTGCCTCACGAGGCGCTCTCTCGGCTTTTTCTTTTCCTTTTGTTTGAAGATGGGGGGGGGGGAGATAGCGACTGGAAATATATATCTTCCCATGATACTTCAATCGTGCGCTCATGAATTCCACGGAAAAGCGGACATTGCTAAACAGCCCTTTTTCGCATAAAATTCACTCCACATTCTGTCGTAGACCCTATATTAGCATGCTGTTTGTTCTATTCGCTTCCTATGATCCCCGGGAACAAGCCAATAATAGAGAAGATGTGTTTTAATAGCGAAATATTTTTCCCGCAATTTTTTAACATGAAGAACTCGGGAAATTCTAAATTGTCAAAGAAGAAAAATTGCACTTTACTGAAAACTATACTATTTTGAAACATCTGCAGAAAAGATATGCATGTGGCGGGAGCTGTATACCTTAGTAAAAATAAGAGGTCAGAGTTTTAATTTTCTAAGTAGAAGAGATAAATTCACTCTAGGAATATTTTTTTGAAGAAAATGTGTAATTAATAAAGCACTTTTACCGATAAGATTTAAAAAGCGCACTCGTGATTCCATCACGATTTTTTGTCGATTCCGTCACGGACTAGATTTAACCCCTGGGATGATCCAGTCGCGTTTTTCTCACGATGAAAAAAATCTTATCATCCTTGGGTACTGTATGTTAGTAAGAGATGTCATATAAGAATAGTCAGATTGAAACAGAGCAGCAAAAAAATAGACAAGCAACACTAGTCAAGAGTCGTGTCCGTTTCAGGTGATTCCTTCACGAACATTTCGAAGCATGATTTACTGAAAATGCTGGATCATCTGTAGATTTTTCATGGATCCGTAAACAGATGTCACATAGAATAGCAAACTAAACTTGAAACTACATGGGTATGACCACGGAACTTTCGAGTACATGACTTTGAATAAAGAAAAAGTCTTCCCAACGGTGATTCCGTCACGGTGGAATTCATGATCTGTGAATCCGATCAACAACCTAGCCGGACAATCTGTCAAAAATTATCCGTCGTCTGGGTAAGGTTGAAGGGTAATCGGAAGCTCGGACTGTGATACAGGCAAAAACTGTTGTTGTTGTAGTCTAGAAAAATAACTGGCATGCACTCTATGGAGAAGGGCCTCGTGAGGCACAAAGTGCAATTTTTTGTTGTTGTTTATCTGCAAATCCGCTCAACTCGATGGGTATCTTTCACTTGTTCTCACAGTTGCCTGGCCTGTGTGATATTGGGTGGTCGAAGTCTGCGTATAGTTTTTTTCAATAAATTATGGAAATTAATATAAACATATATTTTTTTAAATAGATTTTTTTATAAGTGTATTTCTCTTTCATCTTTGGCTCAATTAAAGTCATTCTCTAAAATGTGAAGCCGAGTTAATACAGTTTTTAATTATCTACCAAACCCTGTCCTCTATGACATAGAATAAAAGAGAAGTTGGGAATAGAACCGCTCAACACAGTCATTTCTAAACATCAAGTTGTACATAAGTATTTTTACTTACTCTGTACAAGCTGAGGGCATTTTTGTGGCTTTTGAAAATTTTGAGATTTTTGCGAGTCTGTCCATATTTAACTAAGCGACGTCCAAGCGAGCTAATGTACGCGCGTTATATTCATATCAAGTATGGTGCGGCTTGTGTTCAATGAGGCTTGGAATGTTTATACAATTAATTTTCTTCTCACTGTTACACAATAAATATTTGCTGCGTGGAATCCAGTCATTTGTTCCATAGGGGCAATATTCTCATCAGCCATCACCATTCAATGTGAATGTGATACATGTACAAGTCCATGGTCATTGATACAGTAAGGTGAAGGCGAAGGTGACCTGTAACACCAGTATACAAAATTATACCGAGCGCATTGAATCCTCATCATATGATGTTGAGACAGATCAGAACGAAGTGTCGGTAAAATCAGGTGTGTTTTGAAGAGCATTCTCTCATCAATGATGATGCTATACTGTACACATACAAAATATGAAGTGTTGCTGTGTTGGGCCTATAGCACAAAATCACAAGCAAGTTGGTACAACTAGGCACACAGGGTCTCATTTCTGTCGCTAACGTGTTGATTTGGGTGAGGGGATCCTCTCATGGGGAGGTGTGGGTGGGATGGGGCCTAATGTCTCAAGCACTTTTCCAGGTTTTCCATCAATATACTCTATTCCATACCCCAATATTTCAAGCACGTCAAATCAAACAAAAATTATTTGCTGGGAATGTGACTTTCACATCCCTGTCTGGACATGCTAGTGAGGAACCCTCAATCCCAGATTAATTACCATTGATGAAGCTAACGTCCAACAAATGCAAAATTGAGCTTGGCATCCGGCCGTATGTTATTCAGTGATGTATTACGCTACGGACCCTGTTGCCTCGACGGAGGTCTTTGCGCTCATCCAGCGCTTGTTAATAATGGCATGGAAAAAGAGATAAGTTGGGACAAGAATCATTCATAAACGAAAGGCTACATTTCCAAACGCCATCCGTTTATTACTTCCTAAGTGGACAAACCTTCGGATTATATAGCCTATACTTTCAATGTTTAAACTTTCTCTTGTCCTCAAGAGACAGTAATTGATTCTTCGCGCCAAAAAACGGCGTTTTCAACATGTTGTCAAGACTCTGGTGAATCTTTCTTACGTCAAAATTTTATGAACCGGGCTATACAATATGATCCGCGACGATTGGTCAAAATTATCCACAAGAGTCATTTGCCGCCCGCTGGATTATCTGCCCCTGTGTTACTATTACGGGTTCCGCATTCTCCGCGACTAGGTCGTTTTACAACTCCAGTCGGGAGAACCGGCATTGGGGGAAAATAGAGAGAATAAGTGACGCCAACCAGCGGGAAAGGGATTCTTTCACGAACCAGGTAGTAGGTAGTAATTGCAGGGCAAGCTCATCCCGGGAAGACAGTTTTACTGAAGAAGTTTGTAAATCAGTTAAAATCTCCGATTGTTATGCTCGCTATTTTAGCCGAATGACCAGTCTAGAATTCAACGATCGGCTATCCCATCCTGGGCGACTGTGTAAAAAGATCGAGTCTCGGAGAATGCTGACCGCGTAAAACAGGGGCAAATAATCTAGTGGACGGGAGCTGACTTTTGGTGATAATTTCGACCAATCGTCTTGGATTATATTGTATAGCCCGGCACATCAAAGTTTGACGGAAGTAAGACTGGCTAGGGACTTGGCTACAAGTTGAAAAAAGCCGTCTTTTGGCGCGAAAAATGAATTTCTTTCCTCAAGGGAAGGTTTAGGTATTCAAAGCGTATATATTCCGAAGGTTTGTCCACTTGGAAAGTAATAAACGGATGGCGTTTGGAAAGGTAGGTAGAGAATCGATTGAAACGACCGTGTTGAGCGATTCTTTTCCCAACTTGCCTCTTTTTCTATGTCATAGAGGTCATCACAGGGTATGATTTTATTTGAGTCAAAGGTGAAAGACGAAGCATTTAGGAAAAATATAAAAACAAACATAGATTTGAATTTGTTTTAAAATTAAGTTTTCATAATTTATTGAAAATATATGTAGATATCTACCATCCAATATCCCAGAGGCCAGATAACTATGATTCCTGTATACTGAGCAAGGCAGGCATCTATAACTCAGCACTTGTCTGCAAGATCTATTATCACCTGCTCCTTGTTAGTCTTCATGGTCATTGTCTTGAGTTCGTATCACTCTTACCAAGCCTTATAATACTCACCAACAGGGACGAAATCGAGACCGTCGTGGACACAAGTACATAGCGGCTGGTCAAAGACGGTTCCTGGTCCACAGGACATCTGCATTCTCTCTCCGAATTCATCAGTGGAGAAATATATACGCTGATCATTGTCGACATCATTAGCGACCAGGTTACAGGCTGTAAATCGAGAGTAAATGGTTTTATAGTGCCGTACAGTTCACGTTAGTGCCGTACAGTTCACGTTAGTGCCGTACAGAACAGTTGCTCGTTTGCGCAACTAGGATTTATTCTCTAGATGATATACATAGTGCAAATAAGTGGTCGCGCCGTGTAATATAAGTTGTTGTACCTGTGGAAGTATTTTCTAATCGGATCCATGTTTTGTTAGAGAGATGATGAACCCCAGTGTAGGCTCCACGAGGGGATGTTTGTCTGAATCACCATTTGTCTCACCGTCCGTACGCATAGTACGGTAATCGACAACCATTCTCGAAGGCAGCGGCATCCACAGATATATTTTTTTGAGACGTCGTGATGACATCGTGCGATGATCATCGTTGTCTGGGATTAAAGGAAGTCATACTCCTGTCAAGTACTGATCATTATGTCTCCCCCAACTATGTTGGGGGGAGACATCTGGTGTTTGTGCTGTCTGTCTGTCTGTCTGGATGGATGTCTTGATGGATGTCTGTCCGTCCCCTTGCCTTGTCTGCAACATATCTTGAGAACTACTGGATGGAATTTCACCAAACTTGGATGGAAGCTTCATTGGGATCTACTTGTACATGTATGTACAATGAAAATCGCTTCTTTGTAATTAATATTTTTAGATACGCAGCTTTGTTTAAGATACTTATTGCTAGATTCATTTTATAGCACTTTCCCTTAAATTATGTGCCCATTCAAGGCAAGGTGGGAGGTTGGGGGAGACGTATGTTTTTGCTCAAAAAAACAACCAGCATAGGTTTCATGCCGGAGCGGCAACTCAAGGGTCAAAGAGCGGAACCTCTAGTTTGTAATTGCGAAAGATACTTGAGTGAGTGAGTGAATAAGGTTTAACGTCGCTTTCAACATTTTTTCAGCTATATCACGACGGGGAAGGGAAGGGAGGGGAGGGGAGGGGCAAGGGTACCTACTTGCAGATCCAATGCTGCCATTTTATAGTGCTGTCCCACTGAAATATCATGCCGTAGGCAGACATGACACCCCACTCAGTCACATTATACTGACACCGAGCGAACCAGTCCTTGTTCTATCCTCCTAATGCTGAGCGTAAGCGAGGGAGCAACAAGTTCCATTTTTCAAGTCTTAGGTATGACCCGGCCTGGCGAAAGATACTGACACCTGTCTTCCAACACATAAGTTTATAGAAACGCTTAATATGGTCTACATCATTAAAACGAAATCGTCTTTCGTCTTAGAGTGAGTTGCTGGTCGTCAGCGGCATTGACCATTATAGCCAAGTTCACATGGCTTCGTTCGTTTCTACTGCGCCATGAATCCTCTCACCGAACTTTCATGTACACTCCGGGAAAACACGGCCCCATGGGTCGTACGGCTCCATCCGGTAAATTATGAAACAATCCCTCTGTCCACTGCTTTGATCGAGTTCGGCAAATAGTTTCATTGCCATGAAGAGCTGATCCGTCTGCAATCAGTCTTCAAACATCAACGGCCGGTCGAATTTCTCCTGGGTACCGCCATTATCTTCGTACTGGTCACGTGATCCGCATGATACGTAGCTTATCACGTGACACGTACGAATATAATGGAGGAAAATTCAACCGGCCGTTGAAGTTTGAGGCTGACTGCAGACGGATCAGCTCTTCACGGCAATGAAACTATTTGCCGAACTCGATAAAAGCAGTGGACAGAGAATGGGAAGAGGTTGTTTTATTGCCGGATGGAGCCGTACGACTCATGGAGCCGTGTTGTCCCGGAGTGTACATGTAAGTTCAGTAAGAGGATTCATCGCGTAGTAGGAACGAACGAAGCCATGTGGACTAGATGACCATTCACCTTTTGATCTCAACCTTGGTACCGGACACATCGCTTCCTACTAATGGAAACTCTCACAAAACTGTGATTTTCAATGTATCCTCAGTGGCCTTGACCTTTGGCCTTTGGTCCTCGATAGGTTTCTTTTTTTTGGAACTAAATAAGAAAAGTTCGCCAGCTATAAATGACATAGTCCAACATTTTGGGACACGATTTGGCAAAAAATATAACCGTATATGAACATGTTGCGGAGGGGGTTGTTTGAAGATTCCATAGCGGGACAAATTGGCTGAGATGCCCTGCCGTGTATTTTGGACACAAGGAACTTGGTGCACATCCGACGAACTCTTGTCCACATTTCTCCCATACCAATATCGATATCTGAATCTTTCAGCTATTAAGACAAATACAAAAAATGGGAATTTCGAGATTCAAATGTCGCGGTGATCTTGGCTGCATTGTGTGAATCTGTCCTATTAGTCATGTCATGCGCATGGCAAACCTGCGATCAAGGTCAAATCACGAATGACATCAATGTAAGTTACTTCCCCTTCATTCATACTTGGTAACATTGCAAGAAGTCAGCGATCTTGGCCACGAAAACATATTTGTCATTCTCCAAGCAGGCCTATTCTAAAATATAACTACGCGGAGATAGCCTTAAAACTGACGAGATTACCAGCGGAGTTCCGCAGATTAAACTGTTAAGCCT
>JAVTVY010020548.1:16821-82342 GCA_036873755.1 Hanleya hanleyi
CAACATAATTATATTGTCATTTCGAACGGAGACTCACGTCCTGTTGCTATAGAACTGGCTGGTCCACCATCAATAGAAATGTCTAGGTTTGACCCGTCAAAGTGCACAACTGCAGTTTTTCTTCCGCCCTGTATAAGAATAATAAGACCAATTAGTTCATATCAATACTGTAATTTAAACCCAAGATCATATAGATAATTGTACAAATGCAATATAAACCAAAGATCATCTCATTAATAATGCAATTTTAAACCTAAGATCATATAGATAATTGAACAAATGCAATATAAACCTAAGATCATCTCATTAATAATGCAATTTTAAACCTAAGATCATATCGTTAATACTAATAGTCCAATCTAATCCTTAGATCATATCGTTAATAGTAACAATACAATCTAATCCTTAGATCCTATCGTTAATAGTAATAATGCGATCTAATCCTTAGATCATATCGTTAATAGTAATAATGCAATCTAATCCTTAGATCATATCGTTAATAGTAATAATGCAATCTAAACCTTCGATTATATCGTTCACAGTTCAATATAATGTATAATGCAATCTATGGCTAAGATTGTATCGTTAATAATAAAAATACAACATAAACCTAAATCTCAAATAGTTTGAATATAAATTCTCCGGTACATTCTTCCTCTAATACCTGTCTTTCTGCCATACTAACAGTTTGGTTACTGGTCCAGGTACACATTATTGGGAAATTAAAAAAAGAGCCTGTCCGTTCACTGGCCCGTGACTTCAGCTGATTCGCTACTGGGCTGTATGATTTCACTTCGCCCGGTCTTTTAACCCAGGAGACTATTTTCAACTGGTCGTAGCTGGTATAATTTTATACACATGCACTATATTTTCCAGTATTCAAAGAAAGTGTCATTTTGCTCGAGTACTGGAAAAATATAGTTCATATGTATAAAATTATGCCACTTGTTACCAAAATGGTTTCCAGGGTTAAAAGAAAGGTGAAGTTATACACCCTGTTAGCTGATCAGCTGAAGTCACGGTTCATTGAACAGACGGGCTCTTCTTTGTTTTCTCAATAATATGCAACTGAGTCATTGAAACCACGTCCTACTACCATAATATGAAGTCAGATTGAATGTCATCCAGGTTCATACTCCATGTAAGGATCACGAGACAATGCATACAATAGCCAAATCTGGGGACAACAATAAGTCTAGACGTGAGCCTTTTTAGCGCCACAACGACTCAAACAATATCTGCCTACACCAAGTATCTACAGACATCCATTGCATGGGCGTCGGCCGTAGACCGTTTCCGTGTCAATACGTCATGACCCCATTCTATTATGACTATGCGAGAACCGAATTCCAAATAAGCATGAAATAAGATACCAATGAATCCGAGCTAGGTTTCAGAACAAAAACTACTATTCTTTCACGCATGATGACTTGTCAATGAAATTAATCTATCAAAGCATTATTGCATAATCAAATATCTCACGATGATTGTTCGATATGGTAAAACAAAATCATGCTGTATAGAACGTGATAGTGAACAACCTGGGAAGAACCTCACATTCCAGAGGTCACGTTTTTGAGCATCTAGTTAGAATTACATTTGAGTGAATACCATTCTATTAGGCATACAATAAATAACGAATGCCGTGTCTATGGAAATCTCGTCCTCTCTTCAACGACTCACAGACGCCTGGCCAGACATTCACACTCGCACTTGCACTTGTCTTTTTTATTGTGAGATCTGTGTACACATATTATTATTATTATTAATGAGAAATAACAAAATTGGTCAACTGTATAATAATATGTATTTGGTATATTACGTTATGGTGTTTACCAAAATAGTTTACCAGTTTTTACTCTTTATCATTAATGTTATCACCGGATGACTCAAAGTATTCACTCCTACATACATATTATTATTTGTCCAGGATTACAAAAATATGATTATGTGAGACTGACAGGCACCAAGTCCTCTCAATTTAAATGCATCTCTTCACATAAATTGAGGTTCTATTTTCCAACATCCATTTCTCGAGAAGCCCCAAATTTGCACTTAATTCGTTTGAACTAAGATGTAAATGCAATGATCGCACTTCACACATCAATATGATCTCGGCAACCAGAACAACATTAAGTTAACTGACGTGTTTTCGTTACACAGCTAAACACATCTACGCCAAATGTTTGATCCTCATGACAGATAGTTCTCAAGAAATAAACGGGTTTCTTCATAAAACTGAAGAAATCAAATAATGGAAGTAAGGCGATAAGAAACTAGATTAGAGGCTATTAACTAACTAATACTAATGCCTCTACATTGATGGTGAGACACAAGTGTGAATGACCGACTTAAAGTTGTTTCCACTTAACCAGGAGATAATTAACCACTTAACCAGGCGATAATTAACCACCTAACCAAGCGATAATTTGGCCACTTAACCAGGTGATAATTTGGCCACTTAACCAGGCGATAATTTGACCACTTAACCAGGCGATAATTAACCACTTAACCAGGCGATAATTTGGCCACTCGAAATAAGATTTTTTAGAGCTAATATTTCACCCATCAACTCTATCATCTGGAGGAATAATCAGTATATTTCTTTTTTTCATAAATTTTGAATTGCAGGTGCGATGCAAGTTCTTAAATGGACCCACACTATGGATATATTCTATCCCACGTGTTCCAATTAAATATGTAGATCCATGTAATGTATTGTAATATACTTACACCGCCCGTGGCACTCATCGATTGGGTGCCGTCGGGAACGGTTCTGACCATTCCGGTGGCTCCGTTCGGGTTGGCTCCAATTGAAATTGTGGGGTTTGTGTCGACGCATTCAGCGTTACTGACCAGAGCGGCGCCTGAAGGAGAACCTTGATTGATGTAGACCACTCTCATCGTGAATTGTCGAGATAAGTCACTGTTAGCGTTGGTGATTCTCACCAGGGTATCACCGCCGAATTCACCGACGAAGCCAGTCGCAGCTGAAGGGTCTGGTGATGTTCCCAAGTTTTCACTGGTAATGCTGTAACCATTTCTCGATTGATCTACCGCGCCACCATCAGCCGTGAATCGCAAATCAATTTCCGGGTTTGGTAAACATTCTGTACGTATGAAGATATTATGTTACTTTCAATATCACGAAATACAACATTTCATAGATTTAAAAGCTCAGATTTCAGTTTCAGAATTTATTTTCTGAATATAAAAATATGGCTCTAGAGTTTATTTTCCTGGGACATTAGTTCATCACCTACATGTTTTCTTGTACCTGTATTGGAGATTGTCAAACAGATTTAGAGAAAACGTTTGCTAAAGATCCCGAAAAGATCGACATTTTCGAAAGCTAGTGGTCGGCCTTTTTGAGATTGTGAATGTACATCGAATGAAGCTTTCCATCTTTCCTTCTACTTTTCCGACGAATCGACTCCCGGTATTCTCCAAGCAGGTCGAACTGAGGGATATTGGATTCTGAGTATATTTTCACTAAATTATGAAAATTGATCAAATAAAGAAGCTCAAATCGATTTTTTTCTCTTTGATCGTTTACTCAAATAAAGTTATTCCCATTGATGTCAAGCCGAGTTACTACAGTTTTTAATAATGGCATGGAAAAAGAGATAAGTTGGGACAAGAATCATTCATAAACGAAAGGCTACATTTCCAAACGCCATCCGTTTATTACTTCCTAAGTGGACAAACCTTCGGATTATATAGCCTATACTTTGAATGTCTAAACATTCTCTTGAGGAAATTAATTCATTCTTCGCGCCAAAAAACGGCGTTTTCAACATGTTGCCAAGACTCTGGCGAATCTTTCTTACGTCAAAATTTTATGAACCGGGCTATACAATATGATCCGCGACGATTGGTCAAAATTATCCACAAGAGTCATTTGCCGCCCGCTGGATTATCTGCCCCTGTGTTACTATTACGGGTTCCGCATTCTCCGCGACTCGGTCGTTTTACAACTCCAGTCGCCCATGACGGGAGAACCGTCATTGGGGGAAAAATAGAGAGAATATCAACTGATCAAGTGACGCTAACCAGCGGGAAAGGGATTCTTTCACGAACCAGGTAGTAGGTAGTAATTGCAGGGCAAGCTCATCCCGGGAAGACAGTTTTACTGAAGAAGTTTGTAAATCAGTTAAAATCTCCGATTGTTATGCTCGCTATTTTAGCCGAATGACCAGTCTAGAATTCAACGATCGGCTATCCCATCCTGGGCGACTGTGTAAAAAGATCGAGTCTCGGAGAATGCTGACCGCGTAAAACAGGGGCAAATAATCTAGTGGACGGGAGCTGACTTTTGGTGATAATTTCGACCATTCGTCTTGGATTATATTGTATAGCCCCGGCACATAAAAGTTTGACGGAAGTAAGACTGGCTAAGGACTTGGCTACAATTTGAAAAAACCGTCTTCTGGCGCGAAAAATGAATTTCTTTCCTCAAGGGAAGGTTTGAGTATTCAAAGCGTATATATTCCGAAGGTTTGTCAACTTGGAATGTAATAAACGGATGGCGTTTGGAAAGGTAGGTGGAAAATCGATTGAAACGACCGTGTTGAGCGATTCTTTTCCCAACTTGCCTCTTTTTCTATGTCATAGAGGTCATCACAGGGTGTGATTTTATTTGAGTCAAAGGTGAAAGACGAAGCATTTAGGAAAAATATAAAAAACAAACATAGATTTGAATTTGTTTTAAAATTAATTTTTCATAATTTATTGAAAATATATGTAGATATCTACCATCCAATATCCCAGAGGCCAGATAACTATGATTCCTGTATACTGAGCAAGGCAGGCATCTATAACTCAGCACTTGTCTGCAAGATCTATTATCACCTGCTCCTTGTTAGTCTTCATGGTCATTGTCATGAGTTCGTAATACTCACCAACAGGGACGAAATCGAGACCGTCGTGGACACAAGTACATAGCGGCTGGTCAAAGACGGTTCCTGGTCCACAGGACATCTGCATTCTCTCTCCGAATTCATCAATGGCGAAATATATACGCTGATCATTGTCGACATCATTAGCGACCAGGTTACAGGCTGTAAATCGAGAGTAAATGGTTTTATAGTGCCGTACAGTTCACGTTAGTGCCGTACAGAACAGTTGTTCGTTTGCGCAACTAGGATTTATTCTCTAGATGATATACATAGTGCAAATAAGTGGTCGCGTCGTGTAATATAAGTTGTCGTACCTGTGGAAGTATTTTCTAATCGGATTCATTTTTTGTTAGAGAGATGATGAAACCCAGTGTAGGCTCCACTAGGGGATATTTGTCTGAATCACCATTTGTCTCACCGTCCGTACGCATAGTACGGTAATCGACAACCATTCCCGAAGGCAGCGGCATCCACAGATATATTTTTTTTACGTCGTGATGACATCGTGCGATGATCATCGTTGTCTGGGATTAAAGGAAGTCATACTCCTGTCAAGTACTGATCATTTGTAATTGCGAAAGATACTGGAGTGAGTGAGTGAATAGGGTTTAACGTCGCTTTCAACATTTTTTCAGCTATATCACGACGGGGAAGGGAAGGGAGGGGAGGGGCAGGGGCAGGGGTACCTACTTGTAACAGAGCAGATCTAATGCTGCCATTTTATAGTGCTGTCCCACTGAAATATCATGCCGTAGGCAGACATGACACCCCACTCAGTCACATTATACTGACACCGAGCGAACCAGTCCTTGTTCTATCCTCTTAATGCTGAACGTAAGCGAGGGAGCAACAAGTTCCATTTTTCAAGTCTTAGGTATGACCCGGCCTGGCGAAAGATACTGACACCTGTCTTCCAACACATAAGTTTATAGAAACGCTTAATATGAATGAACAGCGATATATACATGTCACTATATGACCTCATTATATTCACCCCAACACAACATCATTGTGTTTAAACATATCGAATGGAGAAAAATAAACAAAGCTATTAAAAAAGAAGATTATGGTCTACATCATTAAAACGTAATCGTTTTTCGTCTTAGAGTGGGTTGCTGGTCGTCAGTGGCATTGACCATTATAGCCAAGTTCACATGGCTTCGTTCGTTTCTACTGCGCCATGAATCCTCTCACTGAACTTTCATGTACACTCCGGGAAAACACGGCCCCATGGGTCGTACGGCTCCATCCGGCAAATTATGAAACAATCCCTCTGTCCACTGCTTTGATCGAGTTCGGCAAATAGTTTCATTGCCATGAAGAGCTGATCCGTCTGCAATCAGTCTTCAAACATCAACAGCCGGTCGAATTTCTCCTGGGTACCGCCATTATCTTCGTACTGGTCACGTGATCCGCATAATACGTAGCTTATCACGTGGCACGTACGAATATAATGGAGGAAAATTCAACCGGCCGTTGAAGTTTGAGGCTGACTGCAGACGGATCAGCTCTTCACGGCAATGAAACTATTTGCCGAACTCGATAAAAGCAGTGGACAGAGAATGGGAAGAGGTTGTTTTATTGCCGGATGGAGCCGTGTTGTCCCGGAGTGTACATGTAAGTTCAGTAAGAGGATTCATCGCGTTGTAGGAACGAACGAAGCCATGTGGACTACTTGACCATTCACCTTTTGATCTCACCCCTGGTACCGGACACATCGCTTCCTACTAATGGAAACACTCACAAAACTGTGATTTTCCATGTATCCTCAGTGGCCTTGACCTTTGGCCTTTGGTCCTCGATAGGTTTCTTTTTTTTTGGAACTAAATAAGAAAAGTTCGCCAACTATAAATGACATAGTCCAACATTTTGGGACACGATTTGGCAAAAAATATAACCGTATATGAACATGTTGCGGAGGGGGTTGTTTGAAGATTCCATAGCGGGACAAATTGGCTGAGATGCCCTGCCGTGTATTTTGGACACAAGGAACTTGGTGCACATCCGACAAACTCTTGTCCACATTTCACCCATACCAATATCGATATTTGAATCTTTCAGCTATTAAGACAAATACAAAAAATGGGAATTTCGAGATTCAAATGTCGCGGTGTGTGAATCTGTCCTATTAGTCATGTCATGCGCATGGCAAACCTGCGATCAAGGTCAAATCAAGAATGACATCAGTGTAAGTTATTCATACTTGATAGCATTGCAAGAAGTCAGCGATCTTGGCCACGAAAACATATTTGTCATTCTCCAAGCAGGCCTATTCTAACATATGACTACGCGGAGATAGCCTTAAAACTGACGAGATTACCAGCAGAGTTCCGCAGATTAAACCGTAATAAGGCAGCACTAATTGGACCTAATATCAAACAGACCATGTTGCAAAGAACTGTAAACGAAGCCAAGATTAATTATCGAATAATATTCATCTCCTTATTACAACAGCAATCGACATTTGGTTGTTTGAAAGAAAAAAATAAAAATAAAAATATAATAAAATGAATATAGTATTCGAATCGAAACAGAAGATGTTTGGGTTCAGGGCTATACACAAATAGTTCTGAAGGATCACATGATCAAATTATGATAGCAGCACGTGATCAATGATTTATGAGTAAATAATCTAGAATTAGAGATTATGGACTAAGAATCAGGGGAGATAATCCTACAGGAGATTGAGATCAGGTTAGAAATGAATGCTTGGGCTGACATGACCACACCTCATCTCCCACATATACACTGTGAAATATTTAATCCAAATATCAGACTATTTTCAACTGACAAAAATAGGATTTGGTATCAGATATATTTAGAAAAGACATTTTAGCGAACCTTATGCGGGCTTGGATTTATATTTTCAGGTGAATAGTTATAGTAAATATCTTCTCGTGAATGTGCTCACAATCAGTTCAAATGTATATGTGCCTGTTCTTGGTAGATAACACTGACAAATGTATTTTTTATATAATAATGAGATTACGTATTACAATTCCCACGAACGCAATATTAACATTATTTCTAAATAGTTCGATTCCATTTTTCTGAAACTCAGGTTTGAACAGACCATTTTTATTTATTTTTATCAAGAGCTTACGTCCGGGTGTTGTGTCGATAGGTTCCGGGCACAGATCGACACAGGTGGAGTCGGCCGAACACCCGTTGGGTCCAGCCCGCTCTCCTGGAGGACAACATGACACGTCTATCGTCCTTCCGGCGGAACATGTCATCAACGTTCTGCAGTTCTCAAAAGCTTGCATTCTGAATCCTTCAGCCTGGTTAATACAGGGATCTGCGGTGTAAGACGAAACAAATTTCTTGTTAATAAAAATGTTTTTCCTTGCAGTGAATGAGACTCACTCTTTGATATTATATTTGGATAATACTGAAAGGAAACAATATAAAAATCAATAAATTAGAAAATGAAAAAAAACAACAAAAAAAAACAACTAAATAATTGGATAGTAATATGGAATAGTAATATAAAATTGGTCATTATTACTTATATACATATCCGCGTAGACTATCGGTATATTTATAATGGGTCGAATACTTAAAACTCTTTGTATTTCGTGGTTTATAATTGTCATAGTTCCGAAGGTTTCTTACTATTTGTTTAATGTACCCTACTCTAAATAATATATATAACATTACCAAATCGACAGACAGCCATCGCGGCAGCTTGTTGGGAAATGATGTTCTGGTCCCAGAATGTTCCAATAGACGTCTTCCTCAACAGCTGTAGCCATGTTCCATCGTCCTGCATGATACATTGCCAGTAATGCCAGCAATCGGTGGCCTCGGCGTACCCAATACCATTGACGATGATACAGTTGTCACATGGACCACCTTGTGGTGGTGCTGGTACAGGAGCTCGTGTAGTGGTCACAATAGCAACTTCTGTGGACGAAATCATTTAAGATCGTCAATAGAAAAACAATCAACAGAAAGTGAAAATACTCCCAAACGAACTATTGAAACGATGGAAAAGAAATTCTAACATGAGGACAGATTTAGATGTCATGTCACAAAGAAAATCCAGCTAGTTGACGGTTTCTGGTGCAAAAGTTTCAAGTTCAAAAATTATAATGGTGACAACAAAGTGTTCTCAACATCTCAGGCTATATTCAAATGTTTTTTGAGAAACATTTTAAAAGTTGGAAACTATTAAACCAAACGAATTATTATGGATAACAACTTCTTCGTTTATTAACTGGTTTATATTGAAATTATGATTTGCGTGCGCTAAAGGAGCAGCAAATATAAGCTAATTTCAAAGGCCAGATTTTTTTCAAACCTGCCATATTCTGTGTCATAACCCTCCTCTTGAGTTAAGCAAAGCGCTGATAAACAGATATGCATTTACGGTACAAGGACTAGCATGATTAGAGGCCTCAATGACGCTGTAATTCAGGCATGCACACAGGATATATCACCCAACGTGAGTCCTAAGTGAGAAATGTAAGCCCACTAGGATATTTCCCTAGACACAATACGTGAGTGTGTCAAGTTCCAGTGAAATATCCCAGCCGTAGTATCTAGGGTCTAGTTTCAACACGGGTCTCAATTCGGCTAACAAAATCGAGTAGTGAGTAGGCATGCCAAATTTGGTGGAAATAGTCTTTCACAGATCAGGCCAAAGCACCAACAAATCCATCGACAGACAGACAGACAGACAGATACATATATAATCTCTTAGACGTGGGCTACAAGTGATAAATTGCCCCATTAGGACATTCCCCAGACACTGCAGCAAGTCAATAGCGAAATGGTGGTATAGAATGTCTGTTTAAAATGTTCATGTGACATTATACAGGGTCCATTTGCCGACATGTCCCCCCATTGGCAAAATCGAAGAAGCAAGCTCATTAGGACATTTCCGCGATAGAGTTAGCAAACATGCCGAGCTAATAATGCCTCCTAGTCCGGAGTGAGCTACTTGTGCGCAATCAATTAAATGCAACAATTAAAGACGGTGGAGAAAGTTGCCGGCTTACTGACAAGAAGTCATGACTCTGATTGCATATCTAAAAACATCAGAAGAACCAAAAATGATCCTGTGATGATTTGTTTCTCAGCTACGTTTTTTGTTGAAGTTGTTCATGTGGACATCTTGACATCTTATATTATCTATATATAAGCTATAGAAAAATCGACATACCCAAGACAGATGCAACCTACAGACATAAACAGATACTAGGAGCCCATTCACAACAACTTGGCTGAACGTCGTTTGCGATTGGACAAACTGAAGAACCAACTAGAGGTTCCGCTTTTACCCTTGAGTTGCCGCTCCGGCATGAAGCCTATGCTGGTTGTTTTTTTTAAGCAAAAACATACGTCTCCCTCAACCTCCCACCTTGCCTTAAGTGGGCACATAATTTAAGAGAAAGTGCTATAAAATGAATGTAGCAATAAGTATCCTAAACAAAGCTGCGCATCTAAAAATATTAATTACAAAGAGGCGATTTTCATGGTTGCAGTAACCCAGTGAGGAGTCGGGATTTATATATAGCAATGAGTGGATTGCCGACATCTACAGCGCCAAACCAATGTGAAATACATGTAATTGTGAAGCATCAACTATTTCGAAACTGATCACATTATAGGAAAGATGCAAAACATACAAGAGCCACACCTATAGTATACATGATGTACCGCATAGAAGTTTCATGCATCTGCCTTCAGTAGTTTCCAAGTTATGGAGTGAACAAAAATAGGACAGACAGATAAGCACATTTTGCATAGACCCACGCACGCACTAGCTCACATCAAAACCTAATTAGATCATAAGGCCATTTCAATGAAGCTTCCATCCAAGTTTGGTGAAATTTCATCCAGTAGATCTCCACATATCTTGTAGACAAGAGTAGTCCTGTACATACATGTAACAAAGGTGGACATCAGAAACAGATGGATGCACGCAAACAAACCAAAATCTAATCAGATGAGGAGGCCATCACGATAAAGCTGCCATCCAAGTTCGGGGAAATTCGATCCAGTAGTTCTTCAGATATTTTATAGACAAGGCTTGTCTATACACGTACAAGTAGACAGACGGATAAACACCAAACACACGCGCACACCAAAACATAATAAGATGCGGAGGCCATTCCAATAAAGATTCCATCCAAGTCTGGTGAAGTTCACCAGAGACCATCACGATGAAGCTTCCATCCAAGTTCGGGGAAATTCCGTCCAGTAGTTCTCCAGATATCTTACAGGCAAGGCCTGTCTATGCATGTATAAGTAGATGGACAGGCAAACAGACAACATACCCAGACGAACGCATGCATGCATACCGAAACCTAATCAGATGAGCCATTGGCGAAATTCCGTGGGGTAGTTCTCCAGATATCTTACAGACAAGGCTTGTATATACATGTACAAGTACATGGGCAGACGGACGGACACCGAACATGGACGAAACACACCAAAACCTAATCAGATGAGAGGGCTATCCCAATAAAGCTTCCATCCAAGTTTGGTGAACTTCCGTCAAGTAGTTCTCCAGATATCTTGCAGACAAGGCCTATATATACATGTATAAGTAGATGAACGCACGGACGGACACCGGACACGGATGAATGCATGCACACAAACCAAAACCTGATCAAATGAGGGGACTATCCCAATTAAACTTCCATCCAAGTTTGGTGAAATTCCAACCAGTAGTTCTGAAGATGTTTTGCAGACAAGGCCTGTATATACATGTACAAGTAGATGGACGGACGGACGGACACCGGACACGGATGAACGCATGCACACACACCAAAACCTGATCAAATGAGGGGCTATCCCAATGAAGCTTCCACCCAAGTTTGGCGAAATTCTGTCCAGTAGTTATCAAGATATCTTGCAGACAAGGCCTGTATATACATGTACAAGTAGACGGACGGACGGACGGACGGACACGATGAATGCACGCACACACACCAAAACCTAATCAAGTGAGGGGGCTATCCCACTGAAGGTTCCATCCATGTTTGGTGAGATTCCATCTAGTAGTTCTCAAGATATCTTGCTGACAAGGCCTGTATATACATGTACAAGTAGATGGACGGACGGACGGACACCGGTCATGGATGAATGCACGCACACACACCAACACCTAATCAAATGAGGGGGCTATCCCAATGAAGCTTCCATCAAAGTTTGGTGAAATTCCATTCACTAGTTCTCGAGATATCTTGCAGACAAGGCAAGGGGACGGACAGGCATCCATCCATCCATCCAGACAGACAGACATCACAACCACTAGATGTCTCCCCCCAACATAGTTGACCTTATTGTTGGGGGAGATATAATGACCAATAACCACCGGTATCCGAAAAGGGAAATCATTATCACTCTAATATTTCGAAATCCTATGTATACGAACGGGATGATTATATATCGTCAAATCCAGAAGCGTCCCTATTGCTTGAACTATCATCACAGCTATCACGGTGTAGATTTGTATATTTATCTTCTTTATATGAAGAGAAAGAAGAAGCTCGCGGATTGGTCGTGTAATGCAATGACGGAAAAGGAGAGGAAGAGAAAACGAATGGAAATGACTCAACAATTTAATTTTTTCAGCAAAAATCAAAAACAAAAAAACAATCTGCGAATAATGCCGTGTTTCTTCCAGGTTTTTTTGACTTATATGTCTGGCCGTCCGTTCTTGGACAGGCCCTATTATTGGACACCTAGATCCACTGGGGCTATTTTCTCTGCATGTTACATAACGATTGTAAAATTTACAGTTGAGTTACAAATGCATGTTGTAACATACAGCTTCAACATTTCTTCGAAGAATGAATAACTTCCGCCTGAAAACGGAGAAATTGAAGATGATGAAACGCATTTGATAACATGTGAATGTGTATGCGGACTGCTGTCTGACTGCTGAAGGCTTACACATGTGACATCATCAGCAGAGCTCAGCAAGAGAAATTCATGCTCTGTGTTGAGTTTTTGCTCGTTAAATTTCACTATTTCTAAACGGGTAATAGAGTTAAGGCTTACATACTTGAAAATTTTAGATTCCATAGATTGATAATCCATCGATCAAGGTAGGGGAGTTTGAGGATCCCTCTAAGGTTGGATCCTTGAAAATGAGCGAACTTCGTTAGTTCGGTGTAACGGTCGAGATACTTCCAGGCATAAGAGGCCTAACATTCTCATCATGGAACGATGGAGTGTTATAGAAACAACAGTACATCACGGGATATCTTCCAGGTTTCTAACACTCGATTGGTCAATTCAAATTTTTAAAAGAAATCCTATATTTTCATTTGGCTTGTGTAGAAAACTGGAAGAATCTTCAACCAATCATTTCTGTAAATGTGCATTACGTCGGTACATCAACCAGCCTGGCGACAGGGAAAGGAGATGAAATGAACCTGCCAGGCAACTGGGAAAGGGGATGAAATGAATCAGCCCGGCAACTGGGGAAGGGGATGAAATGAACCAGCCAGTCAACCAGACCGGCAACTGGGAAAGGGGATTAAATGAACTAGCCAGACAACTGAGAAAGGGAATGAAACCAACCAGCCCGGCAACTGGGAGAGGGGATGAAATCAACCAGCCCAGCAACTGGGAAAGTGGATGAAATCAATCAACCCGGCAACTGGGAAAGGGGATGAAATGAACCAGCCAGGCAACTAGAAAAGGGGATGAAATCAACCAGACCGGCAACTGGGAAAGGGGATTAAATGAACTAGCCAGGCAACTGGGGAAGGGGATGAAGCCAACCAGCCCGGCAACTGGGGAAGCGGAGGAAATCAATCAGCCCGGCAACTGGAAAAAGGTATGAAATTCCGCTTACTGAAATGTTTATCAGAATGATATTTGCAACAGAATGTGGGAATATCCTCCTCAACGCTGCTTATCAGACCTTTCAGCACAGAGGTAAAGGAATTTTGGATCCATCGTACTATAATTCACCCAACTGTCCCTGTTTGTTTGCTAGATTTTGTGTATGTTTGTGTCCACCGTGCCACACAGTTGCTGGTCGAAAGACCATCAAACTTCGTCCTAACATTATTGGGGGCAATGCGGGTAGCATAAAACAAAAAAATAATCCCAAAAGGGGGCAATGCGGGTAGCATAAAACAAAAAAATAATCCCAAAAGGGGAGGGGCAGGAATTTCAACAAGATAGCTATGAGGTCCCCGAAAATGACATAAATCAACAAAAACAATAAAATGGGAAGTTAATGCCCAACGGATACTAGAGGGACATGGGCAGCAGGTCTAATTATTATAAATGACGTTTAACGCACACTGGGTACCGAGAACAGTTAATGTTCATGTGGTCACATATGGAATATGAAAAAATATATATTCAATATCAAAATGTTGAGACCTAAAATGCAAATGTTGCAAAATTGTAACTATCAGCAGTTCATATTTTTTCGAAAAGCTAACAAACATTTCGAAATTAAGCACATCAACTGTAATTCCAGGAATCTTTTCTATGTTCTTACATGTATGAGGCGCCGTTTGCCACTTTCTGATTTAATCTATTTATTTCTAAATATTTGGTATTTATCAGCCAGATATATAAATCCGTTAAACATGGAGGTGAAATAAACACTGGGCTTAGTAAAATTTAAATCCCATATCAACGAAAATAATGCATGAAAGAATTATAAATCTTCCTTTCAGTGGACCATAAATATTAACCTATTAAACCTATTTTAAACTATTAGAGATATATATATCTATGGTTACGTTGTTTTTGGATATAAATTTCTTCAATATATTCATATATCCTCGATCAACGATATCGTATTTATATATCCGACGTAACGGATTTCGCTGATATATAAATATTTCTAAATCTGTTGTTGGAGAAAAAAATACTGTCATCGCCAAAGTTCTGATATATAAATCCTGAACTGAGAAAGTATTGGATATATATATATTCGAAGTAAGATATGCTAATGAGTAACTGGTGACGTCGTCAGCTTTGCTGTGGTTTCAGAAATGAACAGGGCTCATAAACGTTGAAATGTCAAGGTGTCGAAATTTATGGTCTACGGACGGGAAGATTATGTTTTATAAAACTTAACTTAAACTACTTTTATATCCAATTATTTTTAGGATGACACTTTCTCAGTAAAGCCCAAATACTAGTGCTGGATGGGTCAGTCCCGTGCGAGACTCGAACCCGCGTCCTCAGAGTTTGGCACCAAATCGCCAGCATGCAGTCAAACTACTTTTCCTGCATCGATTATATCTGTAAATATTCAATCAGTAGCGTCGACGTAATCGAATGTCCTCTCAAATGACTTTTGACTGTTTCAGTTTTTGGTTGTATACAATTTAATATGGCTTTTTCAATATATTTAAATGTGTCATATTATATTAGAAAAATGCTACTAAAATAGGCCAAAACAAATTTCGACATTTTGTCGACTGACTATCACGGTACGTTATATTGACTGAACTTTTACTGCGGTAGGCTTATATCCTATTTGTTGTCTGTGCTATTGACACAAACATAAACGTAACAGCAAGGGTTTTTTTTCTCAGGTGAAAGCGATGCTACTTTTATATCATCTTGGCCTTTTGAAAAAGTCGGGAAACCAAAATTTAAAAACATGAACGTTCAGTTTTCGTTTATGTTTGTCTTTTGCCACAGTGAGAAATCAAACACCAAATAAGAAGAACTTAATTCTTCTATATTTTCAATTTCCGAAATTACCGGGAATGAAAATGAAAGCAAAGATAACTGTATTTCTTAAAAAAAAATAAGAAATTAACATATATTAAACTTGTTGACTGCATCATGGGAGCATAGAATTTATTAGAATAAACTCCATGATGGGAGTACAAGAACTGCCCAAAGAAATTTCCCCTATAACATTGATAGATGGTTCACTACACAGTCAAAAATAATTTTCTTGCAAATTTCTTGAAATTTCTTAGATTTTCTTGAATTTCTTAAATAAGAAAAATACATTATTCCCTCTGTGATACAACGTTTAGGAAGTTCCGAACAATAATTATTATGACGTTTTGGGGGATAGTTTCTGGCAGTTATTGGGCATTTCCAAAGCTTATAAATCTGTTTCAATTTTTGTCTTGTCAGTAAGATATGATTTTTTTCTCAAACGAGAAAAAGTAAGAAAAACCTTCCAATTTCTTGAAATGGGAGACTGACAAGAATTATTATCTTAAATTTTCTCAACATTTTAAGAAATTGTAAGAAAATAATTCTTGTCAGTCTCCCATTTCAAGAAATTGAAAGGTTTTTCTTATTTTTTCTCGTTTGAGAAAAAAATCATATCTTACTGACAAGACAAAAATTGAAACAGATTTATAAATTTTGGAAATGCCCAATAACTGCCAGTATCTAGGCTGTTGATTTTTAAGCGTACCATATCTGGAAGACTCTTAGAAATTCAAGAAGGTCAAGAATTTCAAAGGTGAAAAATTCTTACACCTTCTTTGAGACTCTGTGGATTGATTGTGCAGTGTTCGCCCACACATGGCACTTGCCAGCGTAATATAGATAAGATTTGGAGAGCTTTTGGGGGACATCAGCGGTTTTGGGGTAATACGTATCGCAGCTCATTAGGATGTTTCACTAGGATATATATATATATATCCAACACTTTCTCAGTTCAGTATTTATATATCAAAACTTTGGCGATGACAGGATATATATATGACCCTTTTCCTGAATTTCTACTATATATCCACCACTTTTTCAGTTCAGGATTTATATATCAAAACTTTGGCGATGATAGGATATATATATATATCTCCAACAACACATTTTGAAATATTTATGTACCAGCAAGATACGTTCGTTGGATATATAAATACGAGATCGTTGATTGAGGATATTTATATATATTGAAGAAATTTATATCCAAAAATAACGTAACTAGAAAGATATATATCTAGCAATCTAAAATAGACATAATCTTTCACTCATTATTTTCGCTGATATAGGATTTAGATTTTAATAAACCTAGTGTTTATTTCACCTTCATGTTTAACGGACTTATACATCTGGCTGATAAATACCAAATATTTATAAATAAATAGAAGGGACCTTGCCTGTTGATTGCTGTAATGGACGACAACAATCAAAGTATTCATGAACACAGGCCAGTGTCCTGCACGAGAAAAGCGGTCAACAGTTTTCAATGATGCCAGCAAGACATAATGATGTTCTAAAATTATCATATCCGTATCGCCGATCAGTATTATTTTCGTTGTAAAGTCGTTATCTAGAGAACGATGTACGAGTCACGCTTTGATTGTGCCTGTTCATGTGAACCCCATGAGGATCTTGAAGTAGATGGGTTTATACGGTCAGGTTAGGCGGAATTAGGCACAAGTTACGAAATGTAACGCCATAGATTTTGCACGCTATGCTCGTATTTTGCTGTATCGCCAATTTGAGAAACGTTGATTGGATGCGCTTGGTGGTATAGCTCTATTTTAAATGCTACTCGGCGTGATATGCATACGCCATATGCAGGTCCCACTGGAATACAATTATTTAGTCCAGAATGAGATAGTTTACCATGTCGAAATTGTAATCTTCTCTTGTCGGAAAGGCGACGAGAGAGCAGACACGTTTCATTTTTAGAGGTGTAGGTCTAAATATGATATGCCGCCCGACCGCAATCTTTATTCCTACCACAGGATATTGGAATACAAAGAAGTTAGAGCTGATCAGGTTAATCTAATTATTGTGGGACCATGTTCACTTGATTTGGATAATAGTTGGCCAAGAACATGCTGATTACATTCTAAATGAAGGCCATAAGACAATAATTCAAAATTTCGATTTTCGATACATTTTCATCAAGATTTTTGCACTTTCAAGTCTCCGAGCAAGAGACTCAATTTAACTCAATAATAATTCGTCAGTGTAAGCAAGATTAATTTTACCAACACTATTTGAGGATATGGAATTTCAACAAAAATGCATTATGGCGGGAAAAACGTCAGCAAGGTATCTATATTACATTTCCTGAAAGAACATGGCATTGGAATATATTTTGATAAGTTCCATTTCGCTATACCCAAACAGAAGGACAATATAAGGCCCAATCGCACCCCTTCCCCTATTCAGGTATTGATAAAATGGACAAGATATTGTAACCCAACTTTTACCTAACCTGTACCTCTATTTCACCAAGATTTAATGGTAAACAAGCAGATATCGAAAAGGCATAGGCTACCGGTACCTAAAATGTTGTCTGTGTGTGTATATATTAGTGGAAAGTATAGGTGTCAAATCCGACATTCAGTGTTCAGACCTCGTCCACTAATTAGAAGAATTTCCGCTTCAATAATTGAAAAGACCTGTCAGCATAGTGTATATATAGTACATTTATGCAAATGCATTCGTGCGCATTCCTTTGGTATGGACTAGTTGAGCGGCGGTGAGCAATACTTAAGTACGTACCTGGACATATTACGGAAAAAAAATCGTTGGTTTGAGCGTCGAAGTCCTGAAAATTAGCAACTGGAATGAACAACGATGGGTCTGATGCTAATGGCCGTAGACGGTTGATATTGGTGAATCCATCACCAACCAATATAAACGAAATGGTGACACCAGCGTTTTTAAGCGAAGTTGCATTCCTTTCCGTCAGGTCTTCCAGTTCAGCGGTTGTGGGATTACCATCAAGTACGGCCACCACCACCCTGCCGGCCCCAGGTCGGCCATTCCGTCCGAACTGTTCATTGGCGCACAACAAACCCTCGTTCACTGCCGTTAGTCCACCAGGAAACTGGGTACTCGAAACACTGCTGATTACAGCACCTTGATTATTTGCTAAAGTCAATGGTACTACCAGCTGGCTTCCTGTTCCGAAATAACATATGCCCACTTGGACTTTTGTTGTACTCGTCGCCCCGTTAATGTCCAGTCGTTGAATTATATTCCTCAGGCCATTTCTATAATCAGTCACGAAAGGGAATACACTACTGGATCCGTCCACCACTAACACGACGTCGAGGAATTCACTGCAAAGTTCTGAAAATGAAGCAAAGAGGGCCAGTCAGTATTGACTTGTACAATCAGATGCTATGGATTATTTTATTTGTGGCATCTTACTTTAGCGATTTACCGGTTAGTAAGATTCCGCAGAATTATAATTTCGTAACTTATGAATGCCAGTCATCAGATTTATGCCATTATTATATTTATTTTCGCGTACTTTTGATTGTTCGCGAATCTTTTCACAAGAAAATCAAATACACGCAACAATAACGTAAACGCAACAATAACATAAACGCAACTTTAATGTGTGCGCAACAATAACGTGTTTTACAGTACAAGTGAATGTATCCTGCATAATTCAGCTCATTACGGCCTCGAAAACCACTCTCAAACGTAATACAGACTAAATTACAGACTAATACAGACTAACCCACTCCCTTGTTGTTATTCAATATTTAAAGAAAATAATTATAATTGCTAAATATGACGTTGAACAAGAAACTTCTCGACTAATTTTTCGCCATTACCGAAAGCGGGTTGTGGCTGTGAATACGTGACACCGATAAGGGCCGCAATCACAGCGAGAACTAAACCCTTCATCATCTCGGCCAGTTGGGCACCTGAAACACAATGAAAGACATAATAATGATAATAGTTCATAAATCACAAGGTACTTCCACTGCAAATTTCAAATTCCAAAGGATAAATGTTCATCCAGCACATACATAGATTTAACTAAATGTGCCATGCAGTAGGCTGTAGAATGTACAACCAAAAAATCCCATCAAACTATTGTATATCAGACTGATTGATTGAAATCAGAATTCAGAACGACACATTACATGTTGGTGTAGTTGGAATTGTGTACACTGCATTATCGATTAGAAAACAAATCTCCATGATGATTTACACGTATTAGATCGGTTAACATCCATCCTATCACACAATGTAAATGATGATGATTTACACGTATTAGATCGGTTAACATCCATTCTGTCACACAATGTACATGATGATGATTTACACGTATTAGATCGGTTAACATCCATTCTATCACACAATGTACATGATGATGATTTACACGTATTAGATCGGTTAACATCCATTCTATCACACAATGTACATGATGATGATTTACACGTATTAGATTGGTTAACATCCATTCTATCACACAATGTACATGATGATGATTTACACGTATTAGATCGGTTAACATCCATTCTGTCACACAATATACATGCCTGTGTGAGAGAAGAAACATTTACATTCTCGAGATAGACGATCAATATCCGACGTAGCATTATTACAGGCCTATATAATTGTCTATGATAAAAGACGGTCTTACCACACACAATGATACTAACTCTTTGACTTTGATACAGTTTCAAGCCAACCAGCCCCTTGAGTCCTACGGATCTTTCCTTTTTCCTGCCCGGTGCTGGAATGTGGCCTTCTGTATTTGGACCGCTTTTTGTAGTCCCGTCAAAGCGGATCAAATAGAAGAGGTGTCACAGTTATTCTTGGTTCCTATCAGGTTATTCAATAATCACACTTGACAGTCGTCGTCATCTTGAATGACAGATTGGAGATCCGCATTTACATATGTAATTTATTCAGCTGTTGCGTAAATAAATAAACCCTGTCCGAGTGTGCAAAATTTACGGTTCACACAACACCGCCTTCTTCGAATAGATGCTATTGACACTGTTTGCCAGATTCACACTGCCATGGGCGTGAAACATTGTTGAAAAACTACCTTCTCTCACACATGTTAAACATATTTTTTACGCACTGATACAAACGGAAATGACTTTAATTGCACATTTACGACCACTGACTGCTATTGTTAGAAAAAATTATCTCTGACAGACGAGTCGTATAAACAAAAATTGGGCTTTTAACCGAGAACAACTTTTTATGGGTAGCATATGCAGAATTTCGCCAGGCACGAAACATTGGAATACGAACAACCGAGTTTTTTTCTCCAGAAAAATCAAAATTATGAACAATCTAAGACGATAATAAACAAAGTGGTTAAACATTATATTGTGTATAATATACTTCAACCAAAATGGCAAGCATATACTACCTGAACAAGTTTTAAAAGGGTAATTGGTGAGGGGATGTGAATTGGGTGAGAGATGTCTTGTTAGCATCATTAAAAGTTACTGATGTTTCTTCAATAGAACGATATGAAGCAGCTTAACTAAATATATGCTCTAGATTTCCAAGAAAACGTTCTTCAGTTTCATGTATACGTATACGTAAAGGTCTTCTTAGAATTGACATAAGAAAAATAAGAAATGGCCTTGTTTCCTTTATATTCCGATACTGTTTTCAACTTATATCGTTTCAAGGAATATTGCACAGAAGTTGTGGTATATACGTTATAACTAAACAACTCCAAGGTTTCATAGGTGGAAACATTACAAGCTGATCTATAAACTTCTACAACATGTATACATAATTAAAACGATATCCTAAAGTGAGATGACTACGTACATATACATAGAAATGTCATTGGACCAAAAAAATGAAGGCGGATTTGAACAGCAATCCAAATGCATAAGGTGTTTTCATACGCTTCATTAGTCTGTTTTTATATAGTAAGCCTTAACACTGAATTGTACATTGTTTCCTTCTCTATATGTAGCTATGGAATACATTCGTCTACATAAGCGGAAATTGTAACTCGCCTAATGTCAATTACATGCCACTGAATAAGCCATTCGGGGAAACTAACGTGTATTTAGTATTATCTCCAGTTCGTCATACTGCATCATGATGTTATAGTCTTTCTTATTCCCATAAATATATAAGTATACTCTCTAAAATAACTTGAGTGAATTGTTCCTCTCAAGTTTGAGTGAAATGTACCTGTTCACTCAAACTTGAGTTACTTTTCACTCAACTTGAGTTACTTTTCATTCAACTTGAAGTAAAACCACTCAACTTGATTGGGATCAATTTCCACCCTTATGCTCGAGTGAATGCCACTCAAGTTGATTGCATTTAACTCATTTAACTCAAGTTGAGTAAAAAATCTCACTCAAGTATTGAGTGGGATCAATTTCCACTCTTACTTGAGCGAAATTTCACTCAATTTTTTTTACAGAGTATTTATTGATATTCCTTGTGAATTCACATTTTCCACAATTTAGTCGAACATGAAAATAGAGTTCTTCCCAAGCTAGTACCTGTAAGTATGTATAAACTGTTTTATGTTGCCTTATTAATAGTGGATTTAGCTGGCGTATATATTTCATGCATGATTGGCTTTTGCTGATAACATTTTTTATAAAATTTGGTGCTAATGCTGTTATATGAATCAGGTTATAGGATTACGGTCCAGGAAATTATTTAATGGACGACGGCTGAATATTGAGTGAGGCAGTAGACGCTTGTATCTAGGATTATAGACGCCGACATTCGCTGTAGACCACTGCTTGACTACGGACAATTGCTTGTGACTTTGCCTCACTTTGCTATCTAATTTTGAATCACTACATCGTTAATAAAGCGTATTATCAATTAAACAAAACATGGTTTTGAGAAAGAATTCGTATATATATATATGTCCTTATATCATTATATTCAAATACAATGCAAACATGTTAGTAAAAAATAATTTTCTTGCAAATTTCTTGAAATTTCTGATATTTTCTTGAATTTCTTAAATAAGAAAAATACATTATTCCCTCTGTGATACAATGTTTAGAAAGTTCCGAACAATAATTATTATGACGTTTTGGGGGATAGTTTCTGGCAGTTATTGAGCATTTCCAAAGTTTATAAATCTGTTTCAATTTTTGTCTTGTCAGTAAGATATGATTTTTTTCTCAAGCGAGAAAAAATAAGAAAAACCTTCCAATTTCTTGAGGGAGACTGACAAGAATTATTATCTTAAATTTTCTCAAAATTTTAAGAAATTGTAAGAAAATAATTCTTGTCAGTCTCCCCATTTCAAGAAATTGGAAGGTTTTTCTTATTTTTTCTCGTTTGAGAAAAAAATCATATCTTACTGACAAGACAAAAATTGAAACAGATTTATAAACTTTGGAAATGCCCAATAACTGCCAGAGACTATCCCCCAAACCGTCATAATAATTATTGTTCGACACTTTCTAAACATTGTATCACAGAGGGAATAATGTATTTTTCTTATATAAGAAATTCAAGAAAATCTAAGAAATTTCAAGAAATTTGCAAGAAAATTATTTTTGACTGTGTGACTGGAGATTGGATGCCTTGACACTGAAGTAGATGAGAAGGGCTGTCGGGTTATACTTAGAGGTGTTTAAATCATACAATGGTTATTTAGGATACAATAATGCACATGAAGATAATATATGCGGGGGAGGGAAGATAATATACGCGGGGGAGGGAAGATAATATACGCGGGGGAGGGAAGATAATATACGCGGGGGAGGGAAGATAATATACGCGGGGGAGGGAAGATAATATACGCGGGGGAGGGAAGATAATATACGCGGGGGAGGGAAGAAAAAATGCAGAATAATTAGCTTGTTCAACGGCATTCGTAAGAAACTCGAAGGACACATAAGATCGATGCAAAGATATTCGGTAATGGATATACGAGGGTATAGACATACCCACTTGATACAAGTCTGAGTTATGAAGCGGTATCTTCGATATTCCATCGGTGACCGGCCTTATTTATCCCATGTTCAGGTGATCGGCCTTATTTATCCCATGTTGAGGCGTTTAATCCATCAGACATAGTCAATACTCATTCATTAAGATCAGATGAGTTACTTATTTGAGCTGATCTGCCATCACAGCTTCCGAGATAGCGTATCTAATTCCGCTTAAGCCGGTGCTAGGGACCGTGTCTTTACTTCATATTTTCCACATGAACATCTGCAATAAAAGCGCAGTTGACGCCTTCTAGAATCCTCCATATTTTAGACTGCCGAGAGAGGCTATCCTGTTGAGTCATATGACTCCGTTTTATTCGCCAAAAGTTTCACATTTTCCCCACCTCTTGTCACTCTAAACGTCCAAACCCATGTATCTATAAGTCACGTTTTGATAGTGCCTCTTCAGGCTAAATTGAAATCAAAACGGACCGTGTAACCAGAGATTTGATACGCTATTATCATATTTTGTCATCATTATGTGACGCATGAATACTAACCTGGAACTAATGTGCTTGGTAGTATACCCCTGATGCAGAAGCAAAGTAACTCCGAATAAACTCAGTAAACGCATGGTGACAGTCTCATTATCTTTATACAAAATATATCCTTGGCGAACCAACTTTCGGAATAATGTATCGTGAAAATGACGCGGGGAATGAATGGCAAGATACAGATGTATTTCGAAATCTGAATATTCAGAAGGACCAATTTATCAAGTAAAACGGCCATCATCCCTTTTGACATAGAGCCAGTATGCTAGTAAACATTTACAAGGATACACACGTACGTCCAAATACATATTTATTGTTCCCGGTCCCTTTTTAAAAAATGAACATATATTTGCCATAGTGTCGCAAACATAGAGGTCGCACACCACAAGGAATTAGTCTGATAACACCCCAACAAGGATGTGGGGTGAAATGACTACTCGTGCTATGGGGTGAAATGACTTTTCGTGCTATCGGGCGAAATGACTTCTCGTGCTATGACAGTAGTATATAAAGCGCATCTGGAAGCCCAATTAGGGACAGATAACTCTTTTGAACAATTCCTGTTTATCTCCCCCGATTCGCACATTTCTGCCCCTAAATGGGCATCCAGATGCCCTTTTACTACTTATCAAATTGACGCCACGGATGATGTCACATCCGGTCACGTGACATCCGGGTCACAGATCACATTCCGGTCAGTTTCTGTGACGTCACTTCCGGTCACGTGACGGCCCAGCAAGAGATATGTGCCCCTACATTAGACCCCAGTGACTTCCAATGTCAAGCTACGGGGAATGCATGTATGGGATAGGAGTATTGGGGTGGTCATTTTTTTCTTGTGGATTTTACTATAGGTTGTGGCACCTTGTTTTCTTTGTTTCTCGATGTAAAACACGATGGGATGGATCGCGAGGCCATGGGCTGACTTTCGCTGAAAAGTTCAGGCAGGTCTAAGGTGGACAGGTTAGGTCCATTCTGAAGCACTGGACAATGTTAATCTCAATGAGGAACCTCCACTCATGGACATTTGCGGTATGGGGTTCATCTCGAACGGTAGAACACGATGGGAGGGGTCTCGAGGCCATGCATTGCATTTTGTTGAAAAGTTCTGATGAAGCATGCGCAATTGGCAGACAGATCGTGGTGGACGTTTTGGGGTCATCGTGAAACTTTCGTGGGATAGCGTCCAACTGGGTGGGTGTGGGGTGAGAATATCGTCTAACTGCGCATGCGCAGTAGAAAAAGTGTATTTGAATGGACATTTTGGGGACGCGGTGGGCCAATAGTGGTCCGATTGGGCCGTAATAGGTGTCATCGTGAAGCTCTCGTAGGGGACCATCCGACGGGCTAATGCCCGACAGAATTGCAACATTCTGCGCATGCACAGACAGATAATTGCGGGAAAAGGGCATTGGAATGGACGTTTTGGGGTCGAGGTGGGTCCATAGTGGGTGTACTGGGTCGAAGAGGGTGTCCATATGAAGCGCGCCAGGGCGATCAAGTCATGATTGGGTGCATGTTTTCTCCGAAAAAAAGGGACTTCACACCTGGTGAGTCGTAGAAATAGGAATGTTGTTGAGATTGTGTAGTGTCTCAATTTCTGGGAAGTAAAATTCAAGGGAAGTAATTCACTTGCCCCCTTAGTAGTAGAGAATGCAAAAACCCAGTATATTTTCCCTGGGAACTCTGTAGAGAGATTTACATTAGGGAAGCCTTTGGTGGAGATGGGGGCCTTGTTCGAACTGACTACCTGGTAGAGTTACCTGTGTGTGTGGTGGTGGTGTTAATGGAGTGGTGTGTGTTTGTGGTGGTGTGTGTGGTGGTGGTAGTGGTGTGTGTGATGGTGGTGGTGTGTGGTGGTGGTGGTGGTCGCCGTGATGGTGGTGGAGTCCGTCCACCATGTGAAGTAGAACATCCCTATACCCTAACGGTGAGCGGCCCTACGGGATGTGGAAAGACGTCATCGGTGATCAAATTCTTAGAAGAAGGGCCCTCAGTTATACCCGTATAGTCTGGTGCTACAGCCAGTGGCAGTCCGCCTACGAAACTACAAGGTTACAGAACGTGAGCTTCGTCCCAGGGATTCCTCACGATGTCGATCAAGCGTATTTCTTCGATCCCAGGCAGACCAACGTGGTAGTGCTAGATGATGTGGTGAGTGCGACCTAGGACAATTCACACGTCGCCGACTCATCATCGGAATCTGTCTGTCATCTATTTGACCCAGAATCACTTTCCTCAAGGGAAGGCGTCCAGAGATATTGCCTTGAACTTCCAATAATTTGTGTTGTTCTCCAATCCCATAGACAGAGCACAAATCCGTGTGTTTGGTAGTCGAATTTATCCTCAGAACATCGCATGAGGCATTTCAAAACTTGATGGAGATGCAGATGGAGACGGGCAAATTATCTTCTTCAACCCTCAACAGAATGATGTCCGTCCATAGATGATCGACAATGCATAAGGCGTTGGGATAGGACGTTAATGTGTTGAGATGAGCGTTAAGGCGTTGAGACGGGCGTTAAGGTTTTAAGATAGAGCGTTGAGGCATTGAGACGGGCGTTAAGGCGTAACGACGGGCGTTGACGGGCGTCACTGCATTTCGATGGATTAGTGTCAATTCCATGGAATGTCTATAAAAATCAGAGCTTCTGGGCTATTTCACCAGGGCGTTGAAGCGTAGAGCTGGGCGTTGGCGGGCGTTACTGTCTATAAAAGCAAGCGTATTTTAAAAACGTGCACAGTCGATGTTCAACCACAAACATGGCTTATACATGCTCTGGGTGCGAACGAACGTTCACCAGACAATACGATATGATGCGACACCAGACGAATATACATGGGATTAAATACACCGAGGCACAAGAGACCGATGCAGATGCTGAGAATATACCGACCTTTACCGAAACAGAGACTGCTAAAGTCTATCTACTGACACGGAGAGCTTGACCTCTGATAGTCATCCTACATCCCATGAAAGTGAGAAAGAACCTATCTTTTGGGATCGTATTGTGCATGAAGCTATTAATACTCACGCTACGGCGATCGAAACGGCGGACAGGATAACTTACAACAGGCGTACATCCAAATGCGCCCATGCATCAGGAAAACATCTATGAACGGTATAGTTTGCTAACGTTTGAAATGAAAGGCGACCCCACGCACAGGTACATCATGAAGACCAAGCGTCACTTGGAAGAGGATATGGGGCTATCACCCACCAAGTCCATGCAAAATGCGATCAAAATGCGCAAGCAGCTGTTGCCGTTACAGTATCCTGGCCTGCCCTACGACGATTAGAACAAACGGATCAGACCGAACATAGGCGAAGATTGAACTTTCTGAAATGGCGGTTTCTGATTGGACCAGAGCAGCCGAGAATACATCTAACGGGCAAGAACTAATATGAGAGATGCAGCGCCAAATGGCGGCCTCTGATTGCACAGGAGTCTACGAGAATTGTAAACATACCCAATGCGGCTCCCCCAGCTTGGGTATGATGTAACATTGGAGAGAGTAAACTATATGAAAATTTATGAACGTGTTGATCTGTCTTTCTGTCATCTGCATGCCGGATAAAACAAGACCTTTATCTCCCCAAACACACTCCATTGCACCTCCGAAACTCCACTTTCTCTACTACTCCCAAGTGATTTATAAATAGAACAGATGTTTTCCCTGGTTTAGGGGTAAAGTCCGTTGTTTTGTTTTTTTTTCGGAGAAAACATGCACCCACCCATGACTTGATCGGCCTGTAGGCGCGCTTCACATGGATACCCTCTCCGGCCCCCAGCACAATCCCCTGTCTGTGCATGCGCAGAATGTTGAAAACGGACGACACACTAGTCCAATCGGATGGTCCCCCACGAGAGCTTCACGATGACATCTCATACGGCCCAATCGGACCACTATTGGCCCACCTCGATCCCAAAACGTCCATTCAAATACCCCTTTTCTACTGCGCATGCGCAGATATACACTATTCCCACCCCGCACCCATCCAGTTGAACGCTTACCCACGAGAGCTTCACGATGACACCTCACACAACCCAATCGGACCACTATGGGTCCACATAGACCCAAAAACGTCCACCACGATCTGCCTGCCTACTGCGCATGCATCATCAGAACTGTTCAACAAAAGTCAGCGCATGGCTTCGAGACCCCTCCCATCGTGTTCTACCGCTCGAGATGAAGAAAACAAGGGGTCACACCTCATACTGCAAATGTCCATGAGTGGGTTCCCCAGTGGTAGTAACATCGTCCAGTGCTCCAGAATGGACGTAACATGTTCAACTTAGACCTGCCTGAACTTTTCAGCGAAAGTCAACCCATGATCTCGAGACCCCTACCATCGTGTTCTACACCACTATGGGTCCACATAGACCCCAAAACGTCCACCACGATATGCCTGACTACTGCGCATGCATCATCAGAACTTTTCAACAGAAGTCAACGCATGGCTTCGAGACCCTCCCATCGTGTTCTACCGCTTGAGATGAAGAAAACAAGGGGTCACACCTCATACTGCAAATGTCCATGAGTGGGTTCCCCATTGGGAGTAACATTGTCCAGTGCTCCAGAATGGACGTAACATGTCCAACTTAGACCTGCCTGAACTTTTCAGCGAAAGTCAACCCATGATCTCGAGATCCCTACCATCGTATTCTACTTCGCGAGACAAAGGAAACCAATAGTAAAATCCACAAAGAAAAAAAATAGAATAAATAACCACCCAAATACATAGTAGGAGAAGGTTAGCCCGAGGGAAATAGTCCAAGCTAATATTAGGGGGAAAGTTCGAAATGTGGCAAATAATAGAATACAGGGTTGCCATAGACAACATCTAGAGAAAAACTGTGCAATTTCAATACAGAGAGTGAGTAATGCTGACAGGTATAATATAAGCGTACTTTTTACTTAGAAATTCACCAGGAGAAAGAATACAGGTCAGCGATAGCTATTTGATAATAGGAACATCATGACATCTTGTCAGCATCGTTAGTAAGGGTTGACCCTCCTCTCTCTCAAAAAACTAGCTCGTGTGTTTATTTGTATTCTTACTTGGAGTTTGGTTCTAATCATGTTGTATAAAGAAGCTATTTCAATTATGGTCGATGGCTGACTACTGTATGTAAAGAAGTGTCCCCAATAATCTACTTTTACCCCTCACGATATCGCCATCACTGACAAATATATTTGAACCCAAGCTGATTTCTCGCAGGACTGAACCAGTTTCGAATGGCTTCAGCTAAACGTCAGCAAAAACATACGTATAGCAAGGCAAAGTTATACGATAGGTGTGGACAAAATGAGTTATGATTATTCAGGCCACTAATTGGCATGGTGAGTTGTACTAAATTACATAGCTATAGGTGTGATCAGCTGATAGACATGTGGATACATAGGCATTTCTTTCTAGCCAATTAGATCAGATTAGACTAGATAACCTTTTTTGTTGGTAGAAACATATTCATAAAAAATATTAGCCAAAGGCTAGTCAATCCGACTCGGCAGTCAAGTATTTTCAGACATATGAACACCAATGGCCTGATTATATCTCTGTTCATCTATATATCTCAGACTATCCACATATGATTGTTGAACCATCGGACCTTACCACATGAATGCAAAGGCAATAATAATTGCATGATATGATGATGCATTGTCAGCTTGTTGAGAACTTCTATGTCATGAAATTTAACGCTGGTGTTTGAAGTTTGATGGACTGTTTATTCGATGTTTTATTATGTTAATGCGGTTAGGACCCATTGAGAATATTAAGCATTATGGCTCAGATCCGACATTTAATATTCAGCCGTCATCCACAAAAGAATTAACATTATACCTACATTAACACTTACCACCAACTCTTAACATTCATTATACCTACATTAACACTTACCATCAACTCCTAACGTTCATTATACCTACATTAACATTAACCATCAACTCTTAACATTCATTATACCTACATTAACACTTACCATCAACTCCTAACATTCATTATACCAACATTAACACTTACCATCAACTCCTAACATTCATTATACCTACATTAACACTTACCATCAACTCCTAACATTCATTATACCTACATTAACACTTACCATCAACTCCTAACATTCATTATACCTACATTAACACTTACCATCAACTCCTAACATTCATTATACCTACATTAACACTTACCATCAACTCCTAACATTCATTATTCCTACATTAACACTTACCATCAACTCCCTAACATTCATTATTCCTACATTAACACTTACCATCAACTCCTAACATTCAATATTCCTACATTAACACTTACCATCAACTCCCTAACATTCATTATTCCTACATTAACACTTACCATCAACTCCCTAACAGGCATTATTCCTACATTAACACTTACCACCAAATCCTAACATTCATTATACCTACATTAACACTTACCATCAACTCCTAACATTCATTATTCCTACATTAACACTTACCACCAACTCCTAACATTCATTATACCTACATTAACACTTACCACCAACTCCTAACAGACATTATTCCTACATTAACACTTACCACCAACTCCTAACAGACATTATTCCTACATTAACACTTACCACCAACTCCTAACATTCATTATACCTACATTAACACTTACCATCAACTCCTATCATTCATTATTCCTACATTAACACTTACCACCAACTCCTAACATTCATTATTCCTACAACACTTACCACCAACTCCTAACATTTATTATTCCTACAACACTTACCATCAACTCCTAACATTCAATATTCCTACAACACTTATCACCAATTCCTAACATTCATTATTCCAACAACACTTACCATCAACTCCTACCATTCATTATTCCTACAACACTTACCACCAACTCCTAAGATTCATTATTCCTACAACACTTACCACCAACTCCCTAACAGACATTATTCCTAAAACACTTACCACCAACTCCTACCATTCATTATTCCTACAACACTTACCACCAACTCCTAACATTCATTATTCCTACAACACTTACCACCAACTCCTAAGATTCATTATTCCTACAACACTTACCACCAACTCCTACCATTCATTATTCTTACAACACTTACCACCAACTCCTAAGATTCATTATTCCTACAACACTTACCCCCAACTCCTAAGATTCATTATTCCTACAACACTTACCACCAACTCCTACCATTCATTATTCCTACAACACTTACCACCAACTCCTAAGATTCATTATTCCTACAACACTTACCACCAACTCCTAAGATTCATTATTCCTGCAACACTTACCACTAACTCCTACCATTCATTATTCCTACAACACTTACCACCAACTCCTAAGATTCATTATTCTTACAACACTTACCACCAACTCCCTAACAAACATTGTTCCTGCAACACTTACGACCAACTCCTAACATTCATTATTCCTACAACACATACCACCAACTCCTAACATTCATTATTCCTACAACACTTACCACCAGCTCCTACCATTCATTATTCCTACAACACTTACCACCAACTCCCATACAGATATTATTCCTACAACACTTACCATCAACTCCTAACATTCATTATTCCTACAACACTTACCACCAACTCCTAAGATTCATTATTCCTACAACACTTACCACCAACTCCCTAACAGACATTATTCCTACAACACTTACCACCAACTCCTATCATTCATTATTCCTACAGCACTTACCACCAACTCCTAACATTCATTATTCCTACAACACTTACCACCAACTTCTACCATTCATTATTCCTACAACACTTACCACCAGCTCCTACCATTCATTATTCCTACAACACTTACCACCAACTCCTAACATTCATTATTCCTACAACACTTACCACCAACTCCCTAACAGACATTATTCCTACAACACTTACCACCAACTCTTAACGGGCATTATTCCTACATTAACACTTACCACCAACTCATAACAGACATTTTTCCTACAACACTTACCCTCAACTCCTAACAGACATTATTCCTGCAACACTTACCACCAACTCTATAACAGACATTATTCCAACAACACTTACCACCAACTCCCTAACAGACATTATTCGTACAACACTTACCACCAACTCCTAACGGCCATTATTCATACATTAACACCTACCACTAACTCCTAACAGACATTATTCCTACAACACTTACCACCAACTCCTAAAGATATTATTCCTACAACACTTGCCATCAACTCCTAAAGACATTATTCCTACAACACTTACAATCAACTCCTAAAGACATTATTCCTATAACACTTACCATCAACTCCTAACTGACATTATTCCTAGAACACTTACCATCAAATCCTAAAGACATTATTCCTACAACGCTTACCACCAACTCCAAACAAACATTATTCCTACAACACTCATCATCAACTCCTAAAGACATTATTCCTACAACACTTACCATCAACTCCTAAAGACATTATTCCTACAACACTTACCATCAACCCCTAACTGAAATTATTCCTACAACACTTACCATCAACTCCTAATAGACCTTATTCCTACAACACTTACCATCAACTCCTAAAGATATTATTCCTACAACATTTACCATCAATTCCTAAAGGTATTATTCCTACAACACTGACCACCAACTCCTAACATCCATTATTCCTACAACACTTACCACCAACTCCCTAACTCCAAAAGACATTATTCCTACAACACATACCATCAACTCCTAACAGACATTATTCCTACAACACCAACCATCAAATCCTAAAGACATTATTCCTACAACACTCACCACCAACTCCAAACAAACATTATTCCTATAACACTCACCCTCACGGGCATTATTCCTACAACACTGACCACTCCTAACAGACATTATTCCTACAACATTTACCACCAACTCCTAACAGACATTATTCCTACAACATTTACCACCAACTCCTAACATTCATTATTCCTACAACACTTACCACCAACTTCTACCATTCATTATTCCTACAACACTTACCACCAACTCCTAACATTCATTATTCCTACAACACTTAACACCATCTCCTAACAGACATTATTCCCACATTAACACTTACCACCAACTTCTAACAGACATTATTCCTACAACACTTACCATCAACTCCTAACAGACATTATTCCTACAACACTTACCATCAACTCCTAACAGACATTATTCCTACAACACTTACCACCAACTCCTAACTGACATTATTCCTACAACACTTACCACCAACTCCTAACAGACATTATTCCTACCACACTTACCATCAACTCCTAAAGACATTATTCCTACAACACTTACCACCAACTCCTAACGGGCATTATTCCTACAACAGTTACCACCAACTTCTAACAGACATTATTCCTACAACACTTACCACCAACTCCTAACGGGCATTATTCCTACAACAGTTACCACCAACTCCTAACGGGCATTATTCCTACAATACTTACCACCAACTCCTAACAGACATTATTCCTCAAACATTTACCACCAAATCCTAACAGACATTATTCCTACCACACTTACCATCAACTCCTAAAGACATTATTCCTACAACACTCACCACCAACTCCTAACAGACATTGCTCCTACAACACTTACCATCAACTCCTAACAGACATTATTCCTACAACCCTTACTCCCAGCTCCTAACAGACATTATTCCTACCACACTTACCACCAACTCCTAACAGACATTATTCCTACAACACTTATCACCAACTCCTAACGGGCATTATTTCTACAACACTTACCACCAACTCCTAACAGGCATTATTCCTACAACACTTACCATCAACTCCTAAACACATTATTCCTACAACACTTACCTCCAACTCCTAACACACATTATTCCTACAACACTTACCACCAAATCCTAACAGACATTTTTCCTACAACACTTACCACCAACTCCTAAAGACATTATTCCTACAACACTTACCACCAACTCCTAACAGGCATAAGATGAAAATTTAGATGGGTTCCTGCAAACGAGATCAGTCTACATTGATATAAATGCACCTTGTAGAATGATGTATATATTCTCCAGACCTGAATTATACCATAACCATGTGAGCAATGGTTAGTTGTTACATTACTTATCTGTTCTTTGGATTTATTTATTTATCGGATTTAATACTTGCAACTCGCTCAACATCATTAATTCAGACATGGTCACTTTGTATCATTGTTCGGGATACAGAAATGTAACGGTGACAACCTTTGAATGACATTTAGATGTCAGCATCAATAGAAAACGAGGACTTAATTTATATTCAGGAAAACATTGAGTGAAAATAATATTTAACAACTGAATATTCAATTCCCTGTGAAGTTTATTGAGCTCGTTTTGTTGTGAGTGGTTCGGTAAACCTCCAAATTCCATGCATGTTAATAAATTAACGTTCTTACAAGTTGTTGCTTTTTGTTTGCGAAGGCTACAATGCTATTGCCAAAGTTGGAAGCAAATAAAGTTATAATTTCGAAACATTCGCGACTGCTCGGCCTATTCCGTCGAAGTCATATGACATCGCGCATTAATGGTGTAGGGATTTCACAGCTGTCAGCTGTAAACCTGTTCCGCTGGACACTTCAAGATGTGGGGCCCACTCACATAGTCCTCGCTGTATTTCTCCCTTATCATGAGATAAAAATATATATCTAAATGAATTGATTATTCCCGTTGATTCCGCTCCTGAAAGATCTCGTCTAATTTGAGGTGTTTCTCGGAGTTTCGGCGTGATACTGTGATTGGAAGAAGTTTCAACATGGATGCCAATATGGATTACTGCCAGTGCGGGTCGAGTCACTATATCCTATATTATAATACGATTAAACGCAACATTAAAAGATAGGTGGAAAAATATGCCGAAATACTGACAAGAAGTCATATGACCCCACAAACAAATGTACCGACTGCATATTTCTAAAACATCACAAGAACCAAAAGTGATTTCATGTGATATTCAACTCCGACTTCCGCCTTACATGAAGTGCATAACCTTTCTTCCTTAGGGATATTCTTCCACCAGTCGATTTCAATGGGTGAATGGTGATTACTGGGTTTAATTTCAGCATAACTTTAGCTTGTTCAAAGGATAGAATATTCAGCTAATTTTAAAAATTCTTTTGAAGAGCTGCTTATTTGGTCTTGCCAGATTTGGTAATATACATCTTTCAAATTCTGTTTAATTGCAGCCTTTTACCACCGTCTGATCCAGCCATATATGAGTAAATTTCAAATTACCAAACAAAGATTTGATAAACTTAAGCTCGATACAGTATAACTATTAAGTTGTCCAAAAACAAATTTATACATGAGAACACTAGTAACATTGCAATTCCCACTTATTACTTTACTCCAGTAATTAATCATTCTGGAATAGATCGATATTGCAAGTGGATATTGCCCTATTTCTCCATAGACCATATACGTCGGAGTACTAGTCCGCAAGTCTAATATTTGTTTTAGAAATTTGATCTCTGTTTGTTCAATAAGCGAAAGTTTTCATATCCCCAGATTTCACAGCCATAGTTCAGTTCAGTTCAGTTCAGTTGGTAGATCCCTCCTCTATATAGGAGCACCTCCGTATAGGAGTACATATTAATATACAATCAATTGGAATCACTCAACATTTATAGCTCAACTATCGTGCTGTGAAGTGAACATTTATACAATCCTACAATTGGACGAACTACTATCCTGAAAGTGCTGTGATAGTCTAACCATGCGGTGAGCTTCCTAGCGGTGTATGCGACGTACTACTGCGAGTGAATTTATATAGCGGTCACTGAAAGACTCCCAGGTACTTTATTCCCCAAGTGCTTCCGCTGGCGAAGGTCTAGCGTAGCAACTAGTTCCACCATCAGTTCATATTACCCTTGACACCGAATCAGTCCAGCGCCTTGTAAATAGGCGAGTATATATGTAAGCGACCACTGGCGAGGGGCGAACCCACGCCAGCTGTACTTCGGCAAAGACACGCTCACAAGTATATAAGTAGTCCGCAAGTCTAATATTTGTTTTAGAAATTTGATCTCTGTTTGTTCAATAAGCGAAAGGTTTCCATATCCCCAGATTTCACAGCCATATATAAGTATCGGTTTTACAATTACGTCATATAATTTCCAAATGCAAACTTGGTGACAAATTTAAACTTTTTGATCTGCGAAGTACACTATAAAATGCCTTAGAAACCTGCTGAATATTGTTTATTTTATCGACTGTATAGAACGTCCTGTATTCATGAAATGAACAACCAGATAATTAAAACATCTAACCACTTCAACTAAGCTACCTTGACAGTAAAATATGTCATTTTTATACTTTCTTCCAAAAATGATTGCTTTGGTTTTCCTAGCATTAATTTTCAACTTCCATTTCACAATACTCAGCATTAACGTCTATAGGTTTCTGCAATCCCTTTTAGGTATCTGCGAACTGAACAGTGTCATCTGCATACAATAGTAACAAGATTTTCACATAATCTAGTGAATTTCTAAATCTGAACCAGTACAATTGTTCCAAAGAAAAATTCATCTAAGTCATTCACAAATATAGCAAAAATTAAGGGAGATAAATTTTCTCCTTGTCGTACGCCGCCTTACAGGGAAAAGTTTCGGACAGACTACCATTAATTTTGACACATGATTTAATATTTTGACACATAATAAATATTACATTAAACACTTTTCTATTAAAGCCAAAAGATAAAGCTTTTTTCCAAAGCCCAACTCCTCCAAACTGTACCAAACGCTTTTTCTAAATCCATGAAAGCACAGAAAAGCGGTTTTCGTTTAATTTTCGTAATTTGCACTAAACAATTTAGGCTAAATATGTGGTCTATTGTTGAACAACCTTTTCTGAATCCTGCTTGTGAATCCGATAGTAAATTATTTTGTTCCACGAAGTCTGTAAGGCGTTTATTTATAACAGCTGTAAATAATTTTTCAACACAACTCAACGCTGATTATATGGCAAGATAGATTGGGCAATGAAATATCTTCGATGACTTAGAAGCGTATACTCACTGAAAAAATGTTAACCGCTGATAGTTTTATTTATTTTACCTCTGAATAGCAGATTAAAGAAAGGCAATGCGAGTCAGCACTCGAGTTACGAATTTATCTGGTGAACGCTGTGTTTGCAAGACCTTTGCAGGTACGATCCAGCTTGGCCATCCATGGATGATGGTGGTTCGGAACTGACTCCGATTGTTGTTGTCAACGATGAAGCGGGTCGCCTTTAGAGTGACACTCAAGTGAATAAACTTATAACAGATACGAAGTGTCATATGATAATTATATGCGAGAAACAAAACATCGAAACTTCGACCCGAAGCGCCAGGCGGGTCATGGGGTTTGTACTTAGACCGATGTAGTCGTGCGTATCGAGTTGGTTAGGGAGCTATCTCCTAACAAAACCAATTAATGTATAATATAATTTAACCATGATTGGAAGGTTGATCAACTTGTTCGAATGCACCAAAAAAAGGTTTAAGAGTTCGCGTGATCTTGGTTGTGACAAGAAGCAATGTTTTGGGAATTGGGTCGGAACTGGCACTGGATCGGAACTGACGACGTGACTGTACTCCAAATTGTGTTTCCCTTAATAAGAATCTTCGCGTGATTCCAATGAGATAAACCCGATCCCGACAAAGCCGACAGTGTTAACGAAGTGTGTTGTTGTTGTTCCTGTTGTTGCTGTTACAGAGTATTGAGAAAATACCGAAAAGCGTATGCTTGAAGACAATGACATATTAACTGTTGAACTTCCAAACTAGTTTGTATGTACCAGTCAACAAAGATAATTTGTAAAATTGTTCAAAATTCATTGTCAGCTATTCGCTTAAAAATGTATCGCTCTTACCAATATTTGAATGGTAACCTTTCTTTTTTTCTTTGTTTTGGAGCTCATTCCATATAGCACATTCCATATAGCACATTCCATATAGCACATTCCACATAGCACATTTTTTAGATTGATTTTTTAGAATGGTATAAAGTGTTCACTTCATTGTTGAGTTCCATACCTGAACGCTCAGCATGTATCATTTACACAAGTTCGGGAACTGATAGCACTGCACAGACAATGTCGTTGTATTCAGGCAAACGCTTTCCAGCATTGTCCAAAATACTCTCTAGCAAATCCGTAATACTGAACAATAGTATTTTTGTCAAATGAATTTTCATCTCCGTTTCTAGAGTATATTGTGTCTCATTGATGCTTTGTCATGGCGACGGACAATTGATGCCGGAATTAAGGGGAGGGGGGGGGGGGGATTTGAGTTAATGTCACACTCAAGGTTGTTTCACTGATATGGTGACAGTCAGTTTGGTTGGTGAAGGAGAGCGTAGATATCCAGCCGGTCCCTAGCATTACTGGTTCGAGTCATAGGACTGACAACAACGCACATTTTCTGGAAGATGCGGTACATGTTCCTAGCGATCTGCTACATGAAGACCATCCAATGAGTGACATCTATCGGCGCCATTGGCCCATGATACGGCAATGTTTCCACCCTCATCGCCCTATTCAAGATATCTACAATTTCCGACTGACCAACCTCGCTCGTCTACGCAGCTACGTGGAAGCCATCTTCAATGACCAAGATACGTCCTTCAAATTAAATCTGGCGTTTGGCTATATGCTGCAGCATAAGGAGACAGACCAAGTCCGATACTTTTACCCGAGCAGTAACATCCGGGTATTTGACCAACCGTTTACCATCACGGATAGGGCGTTGCTAGAGACGATGCTGAACCAAGTGGACCAATTGGATGCCTTGGAATGGGCCCAACAACAACGTCCCACCACCAAGTGGATAGTGGAGAGGGTCACCAATGTTACGTTCTTCGTGATCAAGCTGACCGACCATCCCATCGGTTGAATGTATTCACCCATGCACTGATAGATACTCAGAATGCACAAACAACTATCATGTTGCCTCAACGGAATCCTGGCCTACCCGATGACGATTAGAACAAACGGTTCAAAGCGAACATGGCCGAAGATAAGACTTTCTGAAATGGCGACTTCTGATTGGACAAGAGCTGCTGAGAATACATCTAACGGACAAGAACGACTATGACAGATGCAGTGCCAAATGGCGGCCTCTGATTGGACAAGAGACTTCTTGAATTGTAAACCGACCCAACGCGGCTCCCCCAGCGTGGGTATGTTATGATGGAGGGGAAAATAAACTATATGAAAAAACGTGTTGTTGTTGTTGTTCTCTCATCTTTGTTGTTGTTGTTGTTCTCTCTCCGGTGTATATCATGGCGTCAAGGTGTTATACTAGGACGTAACGTAACGACGGTCATTGACGGGCGTCACTGCATTTCGATGTATTGGTGTGTAGATAAATGAGAGCTCTTGGGCTAATTCACCAGGACGTTGAAGCGTTGAGCTTGGTGCTTCACACGACGCATTCGGACTAAGGATGGTCCATTTCTACACCAAATACCTTCCTTCACCGCCCCAAAACGTCCACTTTGGCTACTACTCGTACTGATGACGTCACCGATGACGTCATTGATGCAGTGGACATCCTTCAAATCGGGATTTACAATCCGAGGGCTACAAATTGACACCGCACACGACGCATTCGGAGCAATAGTGGTCAAGCTCTTCACCAAATACCTGCCTCCACTGCTCAAAATGGCCACTTTACTTACTACACCCAACTGCGCATGTGCAGATTGACGCGTCTTGCAATAAAAAAACACGCCATTCTTACTCTACTCCACACAAGCTTCACTGTGACACCTCCCACGACCCACTTGGACCACCAGTGGTCCATATCGGCCACAAAATGTCTATGTCCATACAACGGCCTGCCTGCGCATGCGCGAAATGACGATATTCCTACCCCCGCATCCACCCAGTGGGATGCTCCCTCACGTGTGCTTCACATTGATACCTCACTTAACTTGATCGGACCCATAGTGGCCCACCTAAACACCAAAACGTTCCTTCCAAAGCACTTTTCCCACAATTCCCTGTCTGCGCATGCGCAGAGTGTTGAACACGAATGACACACTTGTCCAGGCGGATGCTCCTTCACGGATGCATCACATGGATACCTCATACGGCTCCAGCGGCCTCGGCCCGAAAATGTCTATTTCCATATCCTTTCCCCACAATTCCCTGTCTGCGCATGCGCAGAATGTGAAAAACGGACCAGACGCTAGTTCAGGTGGATGCTCTCTCACATAGGCTTCACATGGATACCTCACTCGACCCAATCGACCCGCTAGGGGCTCCCCTAGATCCCAAAACGTCTATTTACATACGCTTGGTCTACTGCGCATGCGCAGAATGACGTCAGTTCCACGTGTCGCCCATTCCGTCGGATGCGCCTTCGCGAATGCTTCACATAGATACCTCACTCGACCCCATCGGCCCACTAGGGACTCCCCTCGATCCCAAAACGTCTATTTCCATACCCTTTTCCCACAATTCCACAATGCGCATGCGCAGAATGTTGAACACCAGCGACACACAAGTGCAGGCGAATGCCCCCCACGTATCCTTCAAATTGATACCTCATACGACCCAATCGGCCCACTAGGGGCTTACCTAGATCCCCAAAAACGTCTATCTCCATACCCTTTTTCCCACAATTCCCTGCATGCGCAGAATGTTGACAACGGTTGAGACACTAGTTCAGGCGGATGCCCCCTCATGTGTGCTTCACATTGATACCTCATACGACTCCATAGGACCACTAGTGGCCCACAAAGTGCCGAAAACGTCTATTTTCATGCCCTTGGTCTACTGCGCATGCGCAGAATGGCGCTAATTCAACCCCGCACCCGATCGGACCAGGCAGCGTATTTAAATTCTTGGGACTATTTTTTCTCCGCGGAAGCTTTTTCCCGCGACCGCATCACCACCAGACCGCATCAACGCGGAGGAATACATGTCAAATAGAGACCGGAACTATAGTGGTCAAAACTTGGCATCCAGCCAATGCTGATGCAATCCATAGCCACAACGCCACCTACCGCCACCAAGAGTTACCTCCCCCGGCAAAATAAGCGGTTTTTTGCTGTGAAATTACTACTGACCTCCCGTGTAAGACCAAGCTTGGAGTCTGGACAAACCATATTATTCCCCCACATCACAATGACCATGTAAGACCAAGCTTGAAGTTTGGACAAACCATATTATTCCCCCACATCACAATGACCTCCCATGTAAGACCAAGCTTGAAGTTTGGACAAACCATATTATTCCCCCACATCACAATGACCTCCCATGTAAGACCAAGCTTGAAGTTTGGACAAACCATATTATTCCCCCACATCACAATGACCTCCCATGTAAGACCAAGCTTGAAGTCTGGACAAACCATATTATTCCCCCACATCACAATGACCTCCCATGTAAGACCAAGCTTGAAGTTTGGACAAACCATATTATTCCCCCACATCACAATGACCTCCCATGTAAGACCAAGCTTGAAGTTTGGACAAACCATATTATTCCCCCACATCACAATGACCTCCCATGTAAGACCAAGCTTGAAGTTTGGACAAACCATATTATTCCCCCACATCACAATGACCTCCCATGTAAGACCAAGCTTGAAGTCTGGACAAACCATATTATTCCCCCACATCACAATGACCTCCCATGTAAGACCAAGCTTGAAGTTTGGACAAACCATATTATTCCCCCACATCACAATGACCTCCCATGTAAGACCAAGCTTGAAGTTTGGACAAACCATATTATTCCCCCACATCACAATGACCTCCCATGTAAGACCAAGCTTGAAGTTTGGACAAACCATATTATTCCCCCACATCACAATGACCTCCCATGTAAGACCAAGCTTGAAGTCTGGACAAACCATATTATTCCCCCACATCACAATGACCTCCCATGTAAGACCAAGCTTGAAGTCTGGACAAACCATATTATTCCCCCACATCACAATGACCTCCCATGTAAGACCAAGCTTGAAGTCTGGACAAACCATATTATTCCCCCACACCACAATGACCTCCCATGTAAGACCAAGCTTGAAGTTTGGACAAACCATATTATTCCCCCACATCACAATGACCTCCCATGTAAGACCAAGCTTGAAAATGCCAACCCATGAGCATGTCATACAGTACAAACTAAATGTTCTCAGTATAAAGCCCTGACTCCCTTCATGTGGAAAAACCGCACGATTGATAATGACATGTAGCCTACTACTCTTTCTAATGTGTTTGGAATGACAACGTAGGAATCCTGTGTTCCTGTGAAACCTGTTTTAGATCATTGCCATGTGTGCATGGATCTTGTCGCTATGAGGAGTTATACATGTACAAGTACCAGTACAGACTACATCCTTCACATCAGGGAGCACACAGTTTGAAGAAAACAAGAGTCGCAACTTGAATTTCAACTGTTGGTCAAGATATTTACTTATGGAAATTGCTCATAAATGTGCAATTTTTTTTTCTTCAAATAGTTAATACCTTTTAACGTTCGTATCGTAAATTGTACCTCAGACTGCCATTCTCAGGCGGACTAATGTGGCTTAGACAACGCCTTTAACTACGCAAGGAAAAGTGTATTAGGATGAAACGGCGCATGCTGCAAAAACTAGTTTATCCGGTGATGTTTGAGTAAACTTACAACCGAATGGCCTCTAATGTCCATGCAGAATTAATACCCCTGTATACCATCACATTACATTGGGACGGTACAGACTAAGAGTAGACGTTCTATTGAAGCAATATATTGGCGAATTTTCCAAGGGATTTTTCTAGGCAGCCACATTAGTCGGCTTGAAATAACAAAGCCTGAGGTACAAAAGCAGAATATTTGAAGAGTGTCTTGGACATACTAGGAATTAACATCGATGGGTAATTTCCATAAATAACAATTTCAAATCTTACTTTGCTTCAGAAATATGTCAGACGGAACTTCAAAGACTGTTGTTTTCTACAAAATATATGTTCACTGATCTAACAGATTTTAGCCTAAACTGGTGTATGGACATGTATAACTGGTGTATGGACATGTATAACTGGTGTATGGACATGTATAACTGGTGTATGGACATGTATAACTGGTGTATGGACATGTATAACTCATCACAGAGACAGGATCCATGTCCACATTTCCCAGGTCTAAAATCGGAAACATAGGAATTTGGGAGTGGTGCAATGTTATTCCAAACACTAGAGCCATACTCAATCCTGTGATTGCTTCATGTAAGAATACTTGGATTGTATTGTATAAATCTTGGTTATGGGTTTACAGGTTGGCTTTCATTCTTGGTCTTAGTGACAGGTCATTGTGAGGGATGACTATTGAGGGCCAAGCACTGTGGCATGTTGTTGATGTGGTTCAGATCTGTTCATGTGGTTCGGACACTCTAAAAATATATTTTGAATTTAGAACATTCACATACACATAAATATAAATCTAGCCTTCTGGGTGCAAAACAGGTGGATATATTTGAACAAAAAAATCCACAATTCTACAATAAAATGCCTCACTCAAGGACCCTTACAGTGCTTTCTTCATGTATAAGACACCATGCATTTACTATGAAGATTTCAACATACATTATGAGTTACAACCAGTGATATTCGTGGAAGATGCTAATTTTCAATGTTAGTTCCAAAGGAAGGTGAAAAATCTTGCAACAAATAGTTACTACTTTTTGATCTTCGTATGTGCAGTTGAACCTCAAATTTTGCCATTTTCAAACAGATCGGGGTGACTGCCTAGACAAAGCCCTTAATTCCAAACTCCGAAAATATCACCAATGTATCGTTTTCCGATAAAGGGTTCAATGGGACAATTGAGGACAGCATCAGCTGGTGCAGACCGTTTGTCCATTATCTGTAGATGTTTCTGTGATATAGTACTGATATTGAAGACGAGTTATAGTTGAATACTCCCTGGCATTAAGGTATTTCGAGAGCGAAGGATATATGTTTGTAATAAGCATAAAAGCAGCAAAGTTATAATTGCTCATGCTATATTGGGGAGTATGATTATTTGAAAGAACCGGAATTGATTTTGCTTTGATGTTATATTTTTGCTACAAGCGAAACTTCTTCCTATAATTGCCTAAATAAATATCAATATGGGTTAGGAAGTACATCTGGATCAATAAAAACTCGATTTGTATGAAATTGTTTTTCAAGATCAGGACTACCATTCACAATATGTTTCAGGTAAAGTTTCACGATTCACAATCGCAACTATAGCCTTCACAACTATAGCCTTCACAAGTATATTCGTTCCAGAATTCGCTTCGGACATTAATCATATACAAACAACTATTAAAATAGGGAAATCCCAATGACTGCAACAAAAAAGGAAAAAGAGGCAACATTCAGATCAAATTGCTGATTGTTTATTGATATTTTTTCATCTTTATTGAAAATGCTGAGCCAAAACATATTCATTCAACTTTTGGTAATACTTTAGGACGATTTCCATATCAATACAGACTCTAAGCCGGTACACAAAGTTACAGTTGGGACCGTAAATTAATGATAACTATGCTTCTACAGAAACGTATGATCGAATGCATTTGAGCGTACTAGATATGAATGTAGCGATGGAATAGAATAGACAAATAGCAGAATTAAATCTAATAATTGTAGGTTGAAAATCTTGTTGTGGCTCTCTGAAGTATATAACCATGCAAATATAGAACGGAATTGCTGCATAATGTTACGATATATACACTCTGCATCTCTGCATCTTCCAAAGTCCATCACATATCAGACATTCCATCTCCGTGACCAGATCGGCTGAGGAATATGTTTGACAACGTCAGTAATTGACAGATGTTCACAGAGGTCCCCGTCTGCCAGTTTATGGGTTAGCAATACATTTCCATAGTTGGAACTGAAAATGAAGAGATCACAATTAAAATCAGTTTTATCGTAAAAATATCTGCAGTTTTTCAAATCCACCGACTTTCACTAATCCTCGTCCATAAATAATTCTCACTTCAATAAAATTGGAATACGATTTTCCTAATACACTATTATGATCTAGCAACTCCAAGCAGACATAGCAAAGGAGATATAAGCCGGAGTTAATTAGGCAGTTGAAAGGAGATATAAATCGAAGTTAATTAGAATTTATTGCAGATGCGAAACAGTCAACATATTTCAATGATGTTAGCGGGACATCATGATGTTCCTCTCGTTAAATCCGTATCACTAGTCAATATTCTTTCTTCCAGACGACGTCCCCGTCACTATCATGAGTATATTGTATCTCGGTCAAGCTAATGACTGTTCATACGAATATCATAATGATCCTGTATCAAACAGCGTACAAATTAACGTCCCTGGATCGACCGGAGTTAGACGGCCCCTAGCTTCTTCGTGGTACTATATAAAACCAAATCTGGAACCTATTCTGATTCACGTTGGTTCTTTGTATTGCGTTATTCAAAAGATTTTGGTTCGTTTTGCTAGGTAACACCTGTACCAATTTGGATCTTTGTCTGTTATTGAGGTGGAACAACAACTTAATAACAAACACATTGTGAAAGTGAATCAAAATTGGTTTCACGTAGAAATACGGTTCTATGTCACATCCGCCTAGCTGTCATTGCATACACTCTTGAGCTGCTCATGGCGTTATGCGCGTGACGTCATGGTGTGATTTGGTTGCCCCGTTTGAATTCGCGAACCGTTTTGTATACTGAGTATACGAGAGTTTAAATAGTAGAGAACATGGTCAAATTCGTGTAGGGATACGTTGTTTGCCTACTTGAAAGCTCGTAATCCAGTGGTTTGGAAGAGAATTTCCTACTACTTAAGTACAACTGGAAATAACACGTCTCGCCGTAAATTTAATATTCAATGCCCTATTTTTGTGACCTTGCCGTGCAACAGCCAGACGTCAGTCATGATTTGAGTATGCGTGTTCATTAAAACACCAAGAACGCATAGCATACACTGGATCCCAGCCCTGGCTTTGAAAACAATATCAAACGATTATGATTGTCGCATACAATAGCCTGGCACCGTTGGTACGGTACAGCTTTAACACTTAATATCAGTAACAACGTTGACTATCAAATATGGAGATATACGCTGCCTGGGAGATACACAATAACCCCAAATAGTACTGACCCAATCTATCTAATACTGCCTGGGAGATACACAATAACCCCAAGTAGTACTGACCCAATCTATCTAATACTGCCTGGGAGATACACAATAACCCCAAGTAGTACTGACCCAATCTATCTAATACTTCCAACAGTACATGAAACATGATTTGGATGGATGATTATTCAATGTGCTGTCCAACATAATAACCATTAAATGCCACTAGATATTGCATTCAATGAAACAACAGAAGCAGCCAAGGACAATATTGACAATTGCTGTGATATTGCTGACCGAATGAAGCAGCCAAGGCCAATATTGACAATTGTTAGGATATTGCTGACCAAATGAAGCAGCCAAGGACAATATTGACAATTGTTAGGATATTGCTGACCAACTGAAGCAGCCAAGGACAATATTGACAATTGCTGTGATATTGCTGACCAAATGAAGCAGCCAAGGACAATATTGACAATTGCTGTTATATTGCTGACCAAATAAAGCAGCCAAGGACAATATTGCAAATTGCTGTCATATTGCTGACCAAATGAAGCAGCCAAGGACAATATTGACAATTGGTGTGATATTGCACAGCAAATGAAGCAGCCAAGGACAATATTGGCAATTGCTGTGATATCGCTGACCCAATGAAGCAGCCAAGGACAATATTGACAATTGCTGTGATATTGCTGACCAAATGAAGCAGCCAAGGACAATATTAGCAATTGCTGTGATATCGCTAACCAAATGAAGCAGCCAAGGACACTATTGACAATTGCTGTGATATCGCTGCCCAAATGCAGCAGCCAAGGACAATATTGACAATTGCTGTGATATTGCTGACCAAATGAAGCAGCCAAGGACAATATTGACAATTGCTGTGATATTGCTGACCAAATGAAGCAGCCAAGGACAATATTGGCAATTGCTGTGATATCGCTGACCAAATGAAGCAGCCAAGGACAATATTGGCAATTGCTGTGATATTGCTGACCAAATGGAGTTTTATAAACAACAGTGCATCACGGGATATCTTCCAGTTGTAAAGCACTGGATTGGACAATTCAAAATTTCAAAAAGAAATCCTGTATTTTCATTGGCTGCTTGAAAAAACTGAATGATCAAATCAAATGGCGTCTGTAATGGTTCATTGGAAATCTGGAATTTTCGTATTGAGACTCCGAGTTTTTTTGTTTGTTGGTTTGCCATTTGTTGCCCTCTTACCTCGACAATTTGTCCGGTGAATGACGGCATGGTTCTTCCTCGACCCAGTTTAATACCGTCACATGTCTGTCCCACAGTAACAAGAAGGGCTGAAAGATGAATATTCCCCAAAACGTTGAATTTTGTAGAATTCATGCTTGCAGTTTTTGTGTTGAAGTCAGTAACACTATTTCATGTGCGCCTCATGTATTAATACCGTTATCTATCTTAGTGATGTGTCTTTGGGGATTTATCTAGCGAGCCAATATTTATTTATTTATTAAGCTTCGACCAAAGGCCCGGAAGGGTCAAACAGGTGACTTGGACGTCTGATAAGGTGACCCCCATGAAAAACAAAATAAGTAAAATATAAAGTTCCCAGTAAAACTTGACCAGGTTTGACTTAAAGACAATATGGAAGAACGTGTGTAATATAATTGGAGATACCAGAACGATCTTTATCTTAGTTTTCACACAACTCGACGACCAAGAAAGATGTTCACAATTTTCCCGGCTTTTTCTCACAATTTGGCTTATTATCCCAATGAAAAATATTTCCGTGAAATTATTTTCATTTATTTTTGACGTAATGTTCAGTATGTTTACAATCATATGTTAGTCATTTTTAAGTGTCGAAATTTTTCTGTCCAAAACTCCTATTACGAATTTCAGTTCTTTGCCACTGTTTTAGTCACTCCTAGCATCAGACTCAGATTTCTGTTCGTGTTTTAGTAGCAGCTAGGGACTTTAATAGACTCACTAACTGGATTTTATTAAAAATGTTTCAGCCTCTCGAGTAAACTGTACTTGATTGAACAATTTACTTGATTTGGATAACATGACTATCCCACTGTTAACTGGATTTGATTGGGCTTGGTTAACATCAAATAGTTAATTAATACTAGACTTGTAGTCATTCATGTCCATCACCCGACCATTAACTGGCTTTGATTGAAATTATCGCTTCCACAAGGTACTGCCTCATGTTAAGTAGACTTGGCTCCACCGTACAAATGCGTCAAATCTGGTACCATAACATCCTAGTGAGATAACAACATAATTATATTGTCATTTCGAACGCAGACTCACGTCCTGTTGCTATAGAACTGGCTGGTCCACCATCAATAGAAATGTCTAGGTTTGATCCGTCAAAGTGCACAACTGCAGTTTTTCTTCCGCCCTGTAAGAGAATAATAAGACCAATTAGTTCATATCAATACTGTAATTTAAACCCAAGATCATATAGATAATTGTACAAATGCAGTATAAACCTAAGATCGTCTCAATAATAATGCAATTTTAAACCTAAGATCATATCGCTAATAGTAATAGTCCAATCTAATCCTTAGATCATATCGTTAATACTAATAATGCAATCTAAACCTTCGATTATATCGTTAACAGTTTAATATAATGTATAATGCAATCTATGGCTAAGATTGTATCGTTAATAATAAAAATACAACATAAACCTAAATCTCAAATAGTTTGAATATAAATTCTCCGGTACATTCTTCCTCTAATACCTGTCTTTCTGTCATACTAAAAGTTTGGTTACTGGTCCAGGTACACATTATTGGGAGATCAAAAGAGAGCCTGTCCGTTCACTGGCCCGTGACTTCAGCTGATTCGCTACTGGGCTGTATGATTTCACTTCGCCCGGTCTTTTAACCCAGGAGACTATTTTCAACTAGTGGTAGCTGGTATAAGTTTATACACATGTACTATATTTTCCAGTATTCAAAGAAAGTGCCATTTTGCTCGAGTACTGGAAAAATATAGTTCATATGTATAAAATTATGCCACTTTTTACCAAAATAGTTTCCAGGGTTAAAAGATAGGGCAAGGTGAAGTTATACACCCTGTTAGCTGATCAGCTGAATTCGCGGTTCATTGAACATACGGGTTCTTCTTTGTTTTCTCAATAATATGCAACTGAGTCATTGAAACCACGTCCTACTACCATAATAGGAAGTCAGATTGAACAACGCATGCACTAGCCAAATCTCGGGACAACAATAAGTCTAGACGTGAGCCTTTTCAGCGCCACAACGACTCAAACAATATCTGCCTACACGAAGTATCTACCGACATCCATTGCATGGGCGTCGGTCGTAGACCGTTTCCGTGTCAATACGTCATGACCCCATTCTATTATGACTATGCGAGAACCGAATTTCAAATAAGCATGAAATAAGATACCAATGAATCCGAGCTAGGTTTCAGAACAAAAACTACTATTCTTTCACGCATGATGACTTGTCAATGAAATTAATCTATCAAAGCATTATTGCATAATCAAGTATCAGCAAATTCTCACGATGATTGTTCAATATGGTAAAACAAAATCATGGTGTAGAACGTGATAGTGAACAACCTGGGAAGAACCTCACATTCCAGAGGTCACGTTTTTGAGCATCTAGTTAGAATTACATTTGAGTGAATACCATTCTATTAGGCATACAATAAATAACGAAAGCCGTGTCTATGGAAATCTCGTCCTCTCTTCAACGACTCACAGACGCCTGGCCAGACATTCACACTCGCACTTGCACTTGTCTTTTTTATTGTGAGATCTGTGTACACATATTATTATTATTATTAATGAGAAATAATAAAATTGGTCAACTGTATAATAATATGTATTTGGTATATTACGTTATGGTGTTTACCAAAATAGTTTACCAGTTTTTACTCTTTATCATTAATGTTATCACCGGATGACTCAAAGTATTCACTCCTACATACATATTATTATTTGTCCAGGATTACAAAAATATGATTATGTGAGACTGACAGGCACCAAGTCATCTCAATTTAAATGCATCTCTTCACATAAATTGAGGTTCTATTTTCCAACATCCATTTCTCGAGAAGCCCCAAATTTGCACTTAATTCGTTTGAACTAAGATGTAAATGCGATGATCGCACTTCACACATCAATATGATCTCGGCAACCACAACAACATTAAGTTAACTGACGTGTTTTCGTTCCACAGCTAAACACATCTACGCCAAATGTTTGATCCTCATGACAGATAGTTCTCAAGAAATAAACGGGTTTCTTCATAAAACTGAAGAAATCAAATAATGGAAGTAAGGCGATAAGAAACTAGATTAGAGGCTATTAACTAACTAATACTAATGCCTCTACATTGATGGTGAGACACAAGTGTGAATGACCGACTTAAAGTTGTTTCCACTTAACCAGGAGATAATTAACCACTTAACCAGGCGATAATTAACCACCTAACCAAGCGATAATTTGGCCACTTAACCAGGTGATAATTTGGCCACTTAACCAGGCCACTCGAAATAAGATTTTTTAGAGCTAATATTTCACCCATCAACTCTATCATCTGGAGGAATAATCAGTATATTTCTTTTTTTCATAAATTTTGAATTGCAGGTGCGATGCAAGTTCTTAAATGGACCCACACTATGGATATATTCTATCCCACGTGTTCCAATTAAATATGTAGATCCATGTAATGTATTGTAATATACTTACACCGCCCGTGGCACTCATCGATTGGGTGCCGTCGGGAACGGTTCTGACCATTCCGGTGGCTCCGTTCGGGTTGGCTCCAATTGAAATTGTGGGGTTTGTGTCGACGCATTCAGCGTTACTGACCAGAGCGGCGCCTGAAGGAGAACCTTGATTGATGTAGACCACTCTCATCGTGAATTGTCGAGATAAGTCACTGTTAGCGTTGGTGATTCTCACCAGGGTATCACCGCCGAATTCACCGACGAAGCCAGTCGCAGCTGAAGGGTCTGGTGATGTTCCCAAGTTTTCACTGGTAATGCTGTAACCATTTCTCGATTGATCTACCGCGCCACCATCAGCCGTGAATCGCAAATCAATTTCCGGGTTTGGTAAACATTCTGTACGTATGAAGATATTATGTTACTTTCAATATCACGGAATACAACATTTCATAGATTTAAAAGCTCAGATTTCAGTTTCAGAATTTATTTTCTGAATATAAAAATATGGCTCTAGAGTTTATTTTCCTGGGACATTAGTTCATCACCTACATGTTTTCTTGTACCTGTATTGGAGATTGTCAAACAGATTTAGAGAAAACGTTTGGTAAAGATCCCGAAAGGATCGACATTTTCGAAAGCTAGTGGTCGGCTTTTTTGAGATTGTAAATGTACATCGAATGAAGCTTTCCATCTTTCCTTCCACTTTTCCGACGAATCGACTCCCGGTATTCTCCAAGCAGGTCGAACTTAGATTTTGCGCACTAAATCTCGACATCAAACCAACAAATTGCGATTGGATTATTTTGTTAATGGATTCGCGAAATGTATTAGGGGATATGTGGATCTGTCCAAGTTTCGGCCTAGTTAAATATTTTTTCAACCCCTTGCGCTAGGGGACAGAACCCTTGGGTCATGCTCTGTCAGAAAATGTAAAAAAATCCAAGATGGTTGCTGTGATGATTTCATTTTCAAAAACGCATTTTTTGGTCGATTATTCTGTCAGATTTTTCGATTTTTTTATTTATGTCATTAATTCGCAAAAGCTGCATGGCGAATTAGTAAACAAGCTGACAGCTGAACAGCAAACGTTCCATGTATATCATCATTGACAATTACTAATTCGAAACCCTCATAATTTGGAGAAAAAAATAATACTTTGATCTCATAAATTACAGGCAAGGCCTCTAATCATATGAAACATGTGTACACATGATGCAATGAAAGCTGACAGATTCGCACATGCACATCATCAAATCGTATCAAACATGCAACGAAACCTGACAGATTCATTTAACTTTTCAGTTCAAAACGTCATAATTTGGACACAAATTAATATTTCATCTCACAAGAACACAGGCACATCCCTCCATCATAAGAAACATGTGTACCAAATTTCATAATCATCCAGTGACAGCTGACAACTTGCAGCAAACTTTTTAGGTTCACTTTTGCAAATCAAAACAAAACATCATACAGTTTCGATATATTCTACGATCTTAAAACTACATTTTAGAGTTGGACTTCAAGAAAGCTGACATATTATTATTGATCAGATTAAAGGCTTCTCACCAACTAATGGTCCCGGCGTCGAGGGGTGGACACACGTACACAGTCCTAAGTCAAATACAGTGGATCCGCCGCATTTCATTGCCGTCCGAACATCTCCGTCAACAGCGAAATAACCATTTGGATCGCTCTCATCCACTTCCCAGCGACATACTGTAAATATATTCATTTAGAATCGAGTGCTTTGAACGTATTATAACAAAGGATGTGTGATGTTCACATATACGAAAAACTCCTTTGTATGTGACGGTATTACATTTCATTCTTGAATAATACATTCTAAAGGATGAGTGAGTAGGATTTAACGTCGCTTAAAACATTTCTTCAGTCATATCACGACGATGCCTGGACACTGATCATCTCAGCCAGTACAACACCCGGTCACCCATCAAAGTATTGACCGAGCTGACCGGTGTGCCCACCGTGATACCCCGTACGTAAAATACCAGTACGATATTCTTTATACTTAAATAAAAATACGATGATCAATGGCGTGAAACTGAATTGATTTAACCAAAGTGTTCTTCTTAATGAATATGATACCTCAAACCAAAATTATATTTTCGCACAAGATATTATAAGTTTGACAAATTAAAAATATCAAGTTCGATTTGGTTTTCTATAGATACCTCACAATATCTTGATGAATCATCAATTCAGTTTTATTCAGCTGACCATCGTAACTTTTTCCAGGCTGCTATTCTTCTAGGAAAATATCGTTTTGTAGGTTTTAGATTGAAAAAAAATCAGCTTTATTACCGTCACAGACAAAGGAGTTTTTCTAATGTAAACTTCACATATCCTTTTGCGGGAAATAAAAAAAAGTGTGCTCTCGTTTGAACAGTCAAGGTATAATAAGAAGGCATACATATATAAAGGAAGATACAAACTGAAATATATAACCTTATCTCAGAGAGAGTGTCGAGCATTATTAGTATGCTTTTGTCTGTTCTTCCATGTGATCCGGAGCAATGTTATTGACGACCAGCGGAGGAATACACTGTTGCAACTGGGATCCAGCCCAGTTAATCATGTTAATTCTCAAGGCATCAGATTGTATATCTCCTCCTGTCAGATATACCATCAGATTGTATATCTCCTCCTGTCAGATATACCATCAGATTGTATACCCCTACTGTCAGATATTCCATCAGATTGTTTACCTCCTCCTGTCAGATATACCATCAGATTGTTTACCTCCTCCTGTCAGGTATACCATCAGATTGTGTACCTCCTCCTGTCATATATACCATCAGATTGTATATCCTCTCCTGTCAGATATACCATCAGATTGTATAATCCTCCTGTCAGATATACCATCAGATTGTTTACCTCCTCCTGTCAGATATACCATCAGATTGTATATCTCCTCCTGTCAGATATACCATCAGATTGTATATCTCCTCCTGTCAGATATACCATCAGATTGTATATCTCCTCCTGTCAGATATACCATCAGATTGTATACCTACTGGGTCAGATATTCCATCAGATTGTTTACCTCCTCCCGTCAGATATACCATCAGATTATAGGTACCTCCTCCCTGTCTATATACCATCAGATTGTATATCTTCCTGTCAGATATACCATCAGATTGTATAATCCTCCTGTCAGATATAAACATCAGATTGTTTACCTCCCTCCTGTCAGATATACCATCAGATTGTTTACCTCCTCCTGTCAGATATACCATCAGATTGTATATCTCCTCCTGTCAGATATACCATCAGATTGTATATCTCCTACAGTCAGATATACCATCAGATTGTATACCCCCTACTGTCAGATATTCCATCAGATTGTTTACCTCCTCCTGTCAGATATACCATCAGATTGTTTACCTCCTCCTGTCAGATATACCATCAGATTGTTTACCTCCTCCTGTCGGATATACAATCAGATTGTATATCTCCTCCTGTCAGATATACCATCAGATTGTTTACCTCCTCCTGTCAGATATACCATCAGATCGTATATCTCCTCCTGTCAGATATACCATCAGATTGTATATCTCCTCCTGTCAGATATGACAGCAGATAGTATATCTCCTTCTGTCAGATATAACATCAGATAGTATATCTCCTCCTGTCAGATATACCATCAGATTGTTTACCTCCTCCTGTCAGATATACCATCAGATTGTTTACCTCCTCCTGTCAGATATACCATCAGATTGTTTACCTCCTCCTGTCAGATATACCATCAGATTGTATATCTCCTCCTGTCAGATATAACATCAGATTGTATATCTCCTTCTGTCAGATATAACATCAGATAGTATATATCCTCCTGTCAGATATACCATCAGATTGTTACCTCCTCCTGTCAGATATACCATCAGATTGTTTACCTCCTCCTGTCAGATATACCATCAGATTGTTTATCTCTTCCTGTCAGATATACCATCAGGATTGTATATCTCCTCCTGTCAGATATGACAGCAGATTGTATATCTCCTTCTGTCAGATATAACATCAGATAGTATATCTCCTCCTGTCAGATATACCATCAGATTGCATATCTCCTCGTGTCAGATATACCATCAGATTGTTTACCTCCTCCTGTCAGATATACCATCAGATTGTTTACATCCTCCTGTCTGATATACCATCAGGTTGTTTACATCCTCCTGTCAGATATACCATCATATTGTATATCTCCTCCTGTCAGATATACAGTCAGATCGTATATCTCCTCCTGTCAGATATACCATCAGATTGTTTACCTCCTCCTGTCAGATATACCATCAGATTGTATATCTCCTCCTGTCAGATATACCATCAGATTATGTACCTCCTCCTGTCAGATATACCATCAGATTATATATCTCCTCCTGTCAGATATACCATCAGATTGTTTACCTCCTTCTGTCAGATATACCATCAGATTGTATATCTCCCTATGTCAGATATAACATCAGATAGTATATCTCCTTCTGTCAGATATGCCATCAGATTGTATACCTCCTCCTGTCAGATATATAATCAGATTGTTTACCTCCTCCTGTCATATATACCATAAGAATATATAACTTCTCTTATAATATATACCATCAGAATGTATATCTCCCCCTGCCAGATATACCATCAGATTGTATACCTCCTCCTGTCAGATAAACCATGAGATTGTACATCTCCTCCTGCCAGAGATATACCATCAGATTGTATTTGTCCTCTTCTCAGATCAACCATCAGATTGTATATCTCCTCCTGTCATATATACCATCAGATTGTATATCTCCTCCTGTCAAATATACTATCAGATTGCATATCTTCTGTCAAATAAATCATCAGTTTGTATATCTCCACCTGTCAGATATACCATCAGATTGTATTTGTCCTCCTCTCAGATAAACCATCAGATTGTATATCTTCTCTTGTCATATATACTATCAGATTGTATATCTCCTCCTGTCAGATATGCCATCAGATTGTATATCGCCATTGTTACCCTAAAATTGAATGTACATATAATAGCTCACCAGATTCCGAGGTGGGTCCCGGTTCTGGGCAGCTGTCCAGACACGTTGAATCGGATGAACAAGCGCCGTTTATGACCGATTCTCCCGGAGGGCAGCATGCTGATGCGATGGTTCTTCCCTCACCACATGTGATCATACCTCTGCAATTATCGAACCCTGCTATGACGGCGCCAAGCGGAGCATTAATACACGGATCTGTGAAGAGGAAAAGACAATACAGTGAAATCTGTGAATATGAACAAGTTGGTCAACCGACCAACCTCTATATACCAACCGCATTATCCAGGGTCCCATAAAGTATTTTGAACATTGATAAACAATAACCCTATCAAAACCGACACTGTAAACTGGTCCTAAGCGTGGTCGGTTTACACAGTTTTCACTAGTTTACACTTCACGTGTAAAGGATGAAGACTTTTAGGCGCTATCAGGATTCGATCCGGGGTCCTGTTGCTTTCCACACCAGCGCTCTACCGATTAAGCTGAAGGGAAATTCCCCTTAGCTGTAAGCTAGTATCAAGCACTGGTACAATGTCCTCTCGTTAAACTCCTCCTGCCTAAATCTTTTCCTCTTCCGACATCAACCCAGTTTCTCCAGTGCCACGTGCTCCATGAACCAGTAGTCGAGCACCAATCAAAAGGATGAAGATTTTTATGATGTACCGCATATATGTGGACCAACATGTAAACACCGAACACACTTCTTAGCCCATAAACGAGGTACAATTTAAATGCATGTTCAAGCTATACAACGTTTCTAAACTCATCTCATTTAAAAAAAATCTTCTAAACGCATTTGTGTTTCAAATCTAAACACGTTTAAGCTGAAACATGTTCCCAGAATGTACTTCGTCTTCGTGTTTAGAAAAGTGTTTAAATCCTAAACATATACTTAAGAAATAATGTTTTCATAAGCGTGCTCAATGGTTATTTTACGCACGGTTAGTTTGGAAAAGTTTATATTTTAGGGCAAGGGCGAACCCGATACACCAAATTAAAGCATGCTCTTTCGGCTGTGCCAGTCCAGGGTTCTCGCGATGGCAACCAACTTGATGTCATGTTGCATGAGGGAGGTGACAGGCTAATTGAATTTGTATTACGATCCCCATCTGCTATTTAATTGTCATGGATGTTGGGGGCCTACATTGCATCATAGGATAGAAGAGATATAAAACGTCTTCAGGTATCAGGCCTATCGCACTATTCAAATTGATTATCAACACAGATTATAATGAAAGATTTAAAAAAATATGGTAAACTTTGACATCCTTTCTCTGCTTTGTTGAAAAAACTCGTCCACATATATTGGCATGATGCTCCCATCTCGATTGGCATCGTGCCAATATCAGTAGACGAGTTTATGTGGTCTCACAAATGGGGAGTGATTCTGTCAGCTGAGTCAGGCTTCGTGGAACATAGGTCTATTTGTGTCAATTTTACGATGGAACCAACAGTTAAACTTGAGAAAGAAATTCCTTCTTGTAATTTATTTGTTTGTCTTATTCGATTGTGACTTGTATGAAAGTGAAACAGAACCTCCCAAATGAACACCTGCACTTGACACATCTACATTTCACACAACTGTGCTAAAACACGCAATAGTTGGCAAGTTGTTATAGACACAACTGTTATAGAATTTAAATTTTATAACACTTGTGTCAATAACATCGAGCTAACCGTGCAATTATTACACGTTTTAGCACGGTTATGCGAAATGTACATGTGTCAAGTGCAGGTGTTCATTAGGAGATTCGATTTCACAAGTCGGGTGAGGAAAGGGACGTCTGCTTTCATACAAGTAACAATCGAATAAAACAAACAAATAAATTACAAGATGAAATTTCCTTCTCAAGTTTAATTGTTGTTTCCATCTGGAAATTGATTAACAAAGCGACACAAATAGGCATATATCCACGTAATTTCCCAACAGCTGACTCAGCTGACTCAGCTGACAAAATCACTCCCCATTTGAGAGACCACATAAACTCGTCCACTGACATTGGCACGATGCCAACCGAGACGGGAGCATCGTCCCAACATCAGTGAACGAGGTTTTTTTTTCAAAAAAAGTTTGAAATATGTTTTCAACCTTTCATTGTAACCTTTGTTGATAATCAATTTGAGTAGTGCAATAGAATAGAAATAATGTCTTCATAGGCGTGCTATATGGTTATTTTACGCACGGTTAGTATGGGAAAGTTTATCAATTTTAGGGCGCGGGCTTCGCGGACCTGATATACATTTGTGACGCACTGCCCCGTTTCTAGAGGATAAACCAGCGCGCTCAGGCCGATGATTTTAGCCCTGGGAATCAGAGTTTGGTTTGGTTGGTTTGATTGGGCACTCTATCGTAGTACAATGGGCACTGGTCATATAGAGTATGCCGTGCAACCCGCTCCCCCCACCGCCCTACACATGCTCCCTCGTAGACCTAGTAGATATCTCCCAGTTTCGAATCATTTAAGAGGTCGACATCGAACAGAAGGTCACAAACCTCCATTGCAGATTCTGGGTGTAAGTTTATTATCAAAACTTGACTTCCGACGAACTTTGATTTGCCATTATACCTGACTGAACCAGGAATGATATGTGGCGTATTTTTAAAATATTTCTATAATATATGACTCTCAAATGTATCAAATCCACCTTTTCAAATTATAAATCGCAAAAACATCTGGGCCAGCTTGATTGGCCACCTCCGAAATTTACCGTAATGGTGTCGGGCGGGATGACCCTATCTCTAGCGGCCTTATCTCGAAAAAAATGGTGGGGAATGTATGCTGAATTTTTATATGTTTGAGTGGAAAGGCCTGGCTACCTGATGTGGTGGGTCATTTGTGGCGGTCAATATTAGGAAATATAGTTTTCTAAAGATGTGCTCAGCCAATTTACTACATATTAAGTAAAGCGATTATTCGGATTTCGGACTTTCGCCATTGTCACATGTTTAAGTGTCTCTTTCTTTTAGAGAGGAACAAAACCACAAAAAAATCTCTATTTTCAGCCAATTTTCAACTTGTCCAGCCGGGCAGAATGTATTCAAGCCCAAACGTATACATTTTGGGTCTATTGCGGGCGCTGTGGCTATTATTTCTTAGTTTACAGCCCAAACCTAATATTGCGTCACTACTATAAAGAAATTGGGTTATTGCGTCAGTACAGTTATTTTGAAGGCTTTTGTCGAGAAATTATGTGCTGCGGAAACGTTTATTCGAGCATTCCGTTTATTGACTACCCCCCACATCAATATATTCACAAACTGTAATCATTGCAAAGTAAGAATGGTTTGGTTTGTCAAATAACTGCATCAAAGGGCATTCGTCAGATTCTAACTGGAGATATGATTCAAATTAGCGGTACAATTTTGCTTTTATTTCCCCTCTACAATGGCGGGAGGGGTCGGATCTGTGGCGACAATCGCTATCCCACCTGTGTGCAGATAGAATTCTTCAGTAGCTTTAAAAATTAAAAACTCAGAATAGAAATTATTAAATAATATTTTGGGTGAAATATTTCAGTCAAGGAAAAAGGAAATAGCACTTTAATATGACCATTGATAACTTTGCAAATAATGGAAGCATGATATTTATATTTGCATGTATATGACTGTTTGTTATTGGTGTGTTGGAATCTGAGTAGGTTACAAACCTCCATTGCAGTTTCTGGGTGTAAGATTATTATCAGGACGACTTCTGGCGAACTTCGATTGGCCATTATACCTGACTGGGCCAGAAATGGTCTGTGACGTACGTTAACATATTTCTATAATATTTGACTCTCAAAATATATCGAAACCACCTTTTCAAATTTTAATCGCAAAAAAAACCTGGGCCAGTTTGATTGGCCACCACCGAAATTTACCGTAATGTGTCGGGAGGGATGACCCTATCTCTGGCGGCCTTATCTCGACAAAATGTTTTGGAGTGTATGCTGATTTTTTATATGTTTGAGCGGAAAGGCCGGGCTACTTGGTGTGGTGGGTCAGTTGTAGCGGCGAATATTAGGAAACATAGTTTTCTCAAGATGTGCTCGGCCAAGTAAGGCGATTATTCAGTGGTTTGTGACCAGAAAATGTTGTGCACGATCCTCCTCGGCTGACGAATCGGTCAACCAAGTATCAAATCATATACTCTTTTCCGAGGCCTTTTCTGTCGCGTCTGTTCTGTTTCCTCCTCGAGTTAGTTTCGAAGTTGGGCGAACGTGCATGCGCGCACTAACCGGAAGACAACGAATGTTGTTGTGGCGAGTAGACATTAAATAGCTGACAATGTAACGTCACTGTCACCACTTGGGTGTGTGTTTTCGCGCCACATCATTCAAAAGTTGAAAAAAAAACTCGAGGAAACAGAACAGGTGGGACAGAAAAGATCACAGAAATGAGTACCAGTCGAGATGTTCGAATTTTAAGCAATACGCGCCTATTCCCAAGTATTTATGGTATGTGCTTTGGCACTTGGTTGACCGATTCGTCAGACGAGGAAGATTGTACCCTACATTTTCCTACATACTAGGTAGAGCGGAAAGGACTAGTAGTTCCAATTGTCTCGGGCTGTTAATATGTGCAACGTTCCCACCCCAGCCCACCCCACCCCCGTGAAATGTTCAGTTAGTCAACATTTTAAATTGTTTGCCATGTTATATTGTCATTTCATTCTATAATATATCTACAGTAACTCGAATGAACGATTTAAAATTCGACAAAACTATTTTGGATCACCAATTGAGTTCGTTTTAACAGGAATTGATAGCAAAATCGGCTATCTGCAAAGAAATTGATTTAATTTCAATTTGACTGTAGTTCGAAATACGCAGTAGATTGTTTTACGATGAAGAAAGTGTGGCGTTTATCCGCGAAAATATCGTCCTGATGTTTGTGGACCCAAAATTGATTTCTCCACAAAGAGCTGTGATGGTGATTCATACACAGGGAATATCCAAGTTGTGTACTCTGAAAGGTCGCATTCCAAAGTCACACAAGACAGCGTCGACCAACGCCGAAATGGACTTTTATCATTTTAATTTTTAGCATGTTTTAGACATTTTCGTATACATGATAGTAATAGGCTTTTAATATATGTTCAACCAAAACTAATGCAACCTTTTCAATATCACTATATTTGCCGGTTAAATGTGTATGTGTCAAATTGTCTATATATTAGAAAGCCCTACTGAAATGTATGCGAAAATCCAAAAGCTGACAAAGGCCAAATTTTTACGTCCGTCGACGATGTCACTTTGAACTGTGACTTTTTACTATAGATGGATTTTCGATACTTTCTCCATATGTAACATAGCTTTTCGTGACGAATTGATGAAATTAATGTTCAGGTCCACACACGTAACAGCAGGAAGACATTTTCTCGGGAAAACGTCATACCTTTCATCCGAACTATTTGATGAAAAGGGGTAAGGCCTTACCGTTTGCACACACAGCCAAAGCGGCATCTTGTTGAGAGATGATGTTCTGATCCCAGAAAGTTCCAGCTGCAGTCTTCCTACGCAACTGTAGCCATGTGCCATCCTCCTGCATGATACATTGCCAGTAGAACCAGCATGAATCGTCTGCAGCGTATCCAATACCATTAACTATGATACAGTCGTCGCATGGAAGACCTGGAACTGTTGGCGCCGGAGTAGTGGTTGTAGTGGTTGTTGTAGTTGTTGTTGTTGTCGTCGTCGTCGTAGTCGTTGTTGTCGTTGTTGTTGTTGTGGTTGTAATCAATTCAGCTGCATAGAGAGATATAAAGAAAAAATAATATTTCTATTATCGAAACTAATGGCAATGATCATTTTCATTAATTACAGAATGTGGGTATATGCTTGCATGCTCAACCTACTGTATAGATTCGAATTCAAGTTGTATAATTATCGATATATAGTGAATGCCATTTCAGAGAAACGGTGATCTGGACGACCAAGGTTAATAACAGAGCTATATTATTATATTCCTAGTAAAGCTGGGCAGCTTAGTGCAAAAGTAATACATACATGGACAAAAGGCTTCAAATGATCTTGGCCGATCCACAACCAGAGCCGCATCAGCCTCGAAATTGCCGAATGTAGTAAATTCGGCAACAGCAGCTGGACTAGAGGCATAATCTAGCACCATCTGTTTGTTGACGAAGTTCGGACCCACTGTGATAACGCTGACGAAAATGCCTTCCGCTTTAGCAGCGTCCACAGCAGCTTTTGTCCGATCCGACTGGAAGATATCGTTAGCTAATACCACTAGCACCATAATCTTTTCTTGTCCAGGTTCCAGTTTGCCTGCTGCTGTTTGGAATGCTGCCCGAGAACAATCTATACCATTGGCAATTCTGGCAAAACCCCGGACGGGCGTAAATCCGGTGACGAGAAAGTCAAAGCCATCGTCTACGACGTCGCCTACAATATTTTCGACCGCCGCACTAGACTGATGTGCGTCGTTGTTCAGTACCAAAGGTTCTTCAAAGGAGGTACCGTAAGTACACAGCCCGATTCGAGATTGGTCTGCTTGTGGGCCAAAATCATGAATGTTGAATAGATCCTTAATTGCCCTCTTTGTGGCGCCTAGTCGAGAGGTTGTAGCCAGATTAGTGTCCGAGGTGTCAAGAACAACAACGACATGGGCTGCATAGGAACATGCTACAAAAAAGTATAGTTTTCAAAGCATAAGTACATAGTGACGGAAGAAACATAACGCCAAATACGCTTGCACCATGACTCAAGAAAATTCCTTACAATATAGCCTGTTTCAATTTGAGGAAAACATTACGAAATAATGACAAGATACGGTTATTGTACATCGAAAAGGTAGTACAAGTTGAGTAAATAAGTAAATACTGCTACGATCATAATCTTACTCACGTTCAGGGCCTTGGGCACCGACGAATAATGGCAGAACCGCTATCAGAGTAAGGAAAATTAGCCCCATATTGATTCTAATCACAATTCACTGAAATAAAAAGCAAAAGTTTCCAAAGATAATCATTTAGCGCAACGTGTGGCATTTATTATGAGTCTTTGGCCGATCTCCATATCCTCAAATAATGAGAACGCCAAAACAGAACTGGTATATAGAGGTGATCAACTCTTGGATAAGTAACTGACACAGGAGGTTATCCGCTCTTGGATAAGTAACTGACACAGGAGGTTATCATATCTTACATAAGTAACTTGTACAGGAGGTTAGCAACTCTTGGATAAGTAACTGGTATAGGAGATTAGTAACTGGTACAGGAGGATCAGTAACTGGTACAGGAGGATCAGTAACTGGTACAGGAGGTTGGTAACTGGTGCAGGAGGTAAGTAACTGGTACAGGAGGATCAGTAACTGGTACAGGAGGTTAGTAACTGATACAGGAGGTTAGTAACTGGCACAGGAGGTTAGTAACTGGTACGGGAGGATCAGTAACTGGTACAGGAGGTTAGTAACTGGTACAGGAGGTTAGTAACTAGTACAGGAGGATCAGTAACTGGTACAGGAGGTTAGTAACTGGTATAGGAGATTAGTAACTGGCACAGGAGGTTAGTAACTGGTACAGGAGGATCAGTAACTGGTACAGGAGGTTAGTAACTGGTACAGGAGGTTAGTAACTGGTACAGGAGGTTAGTAACTGGTACAGGAGGTTAGTAACTGATACAGGAGGTTAGTAACTGGTACAGGAGGTTAGTAACTGGTACAGGAGGATCAGTAACTGGTACAGGAGGTTAGTAACTGGTACAGGAGGTTAGTAACTGGTACAGGAGGATCAGTAACGAGATATCAAAGATTGCTTCGGATGGTGCTCGAACCCACATGAATAGAGGCTTCAGATACCAGGTTCAGTATTTACCCGTCGTCATGCCCCCACCCCACCACCCCACCACCCCCACCCTACAGGTGTCCGGTCAAATATCGTCTTATATTACCAGGACCATTTTAAGCTAGTCTGGAGCTTCAGCAATGTAATTAAAAATTTTAATCGAACTCATCGATCTCAGTGTGGATGATGTTGGATCTCACAACAAAATTCTGGCTCGACGATGGTGACCCGGTACACCGGGTACCTTTTCTTCTAACAGTTGTTCTTCATATAGACGACAAACTCGACATTAGATAGACCAACATGGTCTACAGAGATAAGTTGAGTCATTGCCGAAAACGCCAGAATAGGATACTGTTTTACGTGCAGGATCTTTGGTGCTGGGTTTCCTACTTGCAACTTGCGGTTTATCCCGATTATGGTTGCGACATCAAGATGGACAACCAAGATAGTTTTAAAAAATGTAGTGTGTGGTCTCTATACATAACGCCCTTGTTTTATATATGTCGGCAATTTAAGCCGTACGACGTCGGGCATTACAGGTTATTTCTTCTTGGTATTCTTGCATTTACCAGATTTACCCTATGTTGAAGCGTTTACTCCATCAGACGTCATCGATGCTCACCCTAGAGTTATTGCTTTGAGCTCATCTGTCATCACAGCTCCCGAGATAGCGTATCTAATTCCGCTTAAGCCGGTGCTAGGGACCCTGTGGATACTTCCTAGTCTCCACATGAACAGCTGCAATAAAAGCGCGGCTGAGATACTAAGGTTACGTCCGAGAATCCACCGTATTCATTGGTCTGAATGTGAGGTGCCGAAGGAAGCTTTCCTGTTGAGTCATATGGTTGCTCTTTAGTAGCCAGGCGTCGTCAATTTTCCCCACCTCTTGCATGTCACTCCAATTTATATATCTCGGACAAATAACCTCTACAAGGAAAACATCAGTATATTCCAGAGTTATCGCGCTATATTTTCTGGGGAAAAATACGAAATGTGTAGTTATTGCGGGTCCCGAAAAAGTGGAATAAAAGGTTTCAAAGATGAAATGCAGGTTTTTATATTCTCCTTTATATATTATATATATGATGAGTAATGATAGAAATATCAGTCTATCTACATGTACTTCGCTTGGTTAAGTTTTAATTTTTTTGTGTTTCAAAAATTATCACCCCTAGTTCAGTTGAATTCAGATATGCAAACCGTCATCGCTCATCTTTCCTTGATTGTGACGTCACGTCAGCTCAGTTGCCTGAAGACTGAACGTTACAAGTATTGGGGTTCTGATTAGTTGATTGATCAATTCAAAATGGCTGTCATTGATCAATGAAAATGGTCGGATTTTCAAGTAAAGGATTTGGACGAAAAGTTACGAAATATATGCTATATCATATGACGATCACGAATATGCAAAAATGTGGTTTGGACGGCATTTTTAATTTTGTGGAAAACTTCACAAATTTTGTAAGGGGGAAATCTCTTGAACTCTGATAGTTACAGATTTCTAGGTTGCTGCAATTTATCGGGAAGGCCATGGTTTGTTGCGCTGAAGGCAAAATACCTGATTGGCTGAATGATTTGGCGGCCATCTTGGATTCAGTTTAACTACTTACAGTTCTTCACCTCTGATACTACCAAACCGAATGGCTTGAATGCACCAGCTATGAGAATGGGCCTAAATGACTTCGCGAATAGGTGATTGGTCAAATTAAAGTACCCCAAACATAGCAACTGTGTAGACCTAGCCGCTGCTCGCAGCTCCAATTGAGCTTTTTCTCAAAAACCTGGGCATGAAATCCCACATTTAGTAGCCAGCCCACATCCAAAACGATTATCATGACCTTGTTCATAAGACACTATTAATA
>JAVTVY010020549.1:0-71344 GCA_036873755.1 Hanleya hanleyi
CAACCCTGAGGCTACATTGGAATACATACATAGCCTGACGAAGCAGATATCCACTATCTGCAAGAGCTTGTGACCATTAAACTTAGTTAGTCTTAAAGGTGGCGCCTTTTGTTATTCATTTATACTGTATAGACTGACACGATTACCCCCAATTTCTATTAAGCAAAAATAGTTGTATTAAAAAGTAACTCATGTTATACAACGGAACAGATACATCGTCATTACTCCCTGATTTATCTACATTAACCCTATCTGACCTGGGCTTTTTGGGGCCTGTCCTGGCATGGGAGGAGGGGGGGGGGAACCCCCCCTAATTATTTTTCTTAACTCTTGAGCTAGGGGGCCAAAACTTACTACACTGTACCCTTGGGTCAAGCTGTACCAGAAAATCTAATAAAATCCAAGATGGCCGCTTTGATGACGCCATAGTTACGTCATTTTGAAAAAGGGCATTTTTTGGTAGATTTTTCGGTCGGATTTTTCAATTTTTTTGTTTATGCAATTTCTCCGCAAAAACTGCATGATAAATTAGTAAATATTACTGTCATGTGAAATAAAATAGTTTTTGCCCACTTTTCATCGCGGAAAAGCAGAAATTTTGAAGAAATATGACAAAAATACCACTTTTCTGATACACCACGTGGACTCCATCTTTAATTTACCCATGATCCTCTGCTCCGGGGGTTATGCAAATGGCTCAAAATGACCCCAATATGATAAACTATAATGTCACGGAGTTTCAACAATTCATTTTTTGTCGTTCTAGAGATAGCGCAGAAAGTTTGGTAGGGGGGAGATGATTTTGCACCCCCCCCCCCAGGCCAGGTAGGGTTAACAACAACATCTATAGGGGTCTGAACAGTGAATGTAGCGTTGACCAATACTGGTCAAACCTGCACCATTCGCAATCCTTATACTGTATACATTTGTCGGTTTCGTACGCTAATTTGAAGGCGTTTTAACACATTTAAAACAAGGGATTTTTTAAACTACTTTCATTTCATATATAGAACATTTAATAATAGAAATACAATACTTGAGAGGCTTATTTCTGGGTTGTAAAAGACGAAGAATAACTTTTTCCGGAGAGAATAGAATCGGAATATTCACTGAGATTGGAACACCAATTTTCCAGTAAACTCCACAAAGGGCTGATTTGTTCATATTGCCAAAAGAGATGAATAATAGTCCCAGGAAGTTTGTTATAGAAAGTACGTAAGTTTATGTGCAAATAAATTAGTATTCAATATTCGGTTAATAAATCTATATTAAAACCACTTATATTTCATTCTTCTTGATTTGTTACATTTTTATTCCATATAAGCCACACCGATTTACTATATTTTTTTTCCAAGAACTGTTTCCCACCTCAGATGAGCCTTTAAGAGAGTTCTACGGTTTATTTTACACCTTTTTTTACACGTATTAACCGTGACATGGTTGGTTGTGTCAACGGCATCATATCATGTTTCTGTAATGATCCAAATCTCATGTTTTTGTCGGTGTTAGCAAGTATTCCAGAAAATTGGATGCACATCTATAAACACAGCAAGGAAGCAATCAGAGATTGCTCAATTGTATGTCCCCCCCCCCCCTTCCGCTTTAATGTGACACTGCTCCTCCATTGTTCTTTTCTGTATTGGTCTGTGGAGGCCTAATTTGGCTAATTATAAAAATTCTGTTTCAGTCACTTTTTTCGGCATGCCTCGCATAATACATATTCAAAGTATCGACCAACAAGTAATAATACAATGTTCTGATGCAAGATGATGATCACCCGGGCTTTCGCCAAATCCAAAAATGTGACCTGGTTATGAGACCTACATTCCTTGGGAGTATATTGTGGTGAAATTATTAAGCGATCAAGAACTTTGAATTTTGCACCCAATTCACTCTTTTTGGGGCAATTTCATACTTCAGGACCTATGTGGTCTGCTTTGGAATGGCCATTTTCCCGGTCCAAATCGGTTATGAACTGAGATCCAGCCCTGACAAGTCCCAATTCACAAAGACTTGATGAACAAACGGTCATAACTCTTCAAAATATATGCGAAATACGGAGAAACTTCACGCTGCACAACTACAGGCTACTGACCACACACCCTGCAATTTCATAAATGTCCATACAATATTAACCAAGATCAAGCCCAGACAAGTCCCAATTCACGGAGATTTCAGGAACAAAGGGCCATAACTCTTGAAAATATAAGCAAAACGGGGAGAAACTTTACGCTGCACAACTGTGCGGCACTGACCACATATCATGCAAATTTCATACTTGTCCATACAATATTAACCAAGATCAAGCCCGGACAAGTCCCAATTCACGGAGATTTCAGGAACAAAGGGCCATAACTCTTGAAAATATAAGCAAAACGGGGAGAAACTTTACGCTGTACAACTATGCGGCACTGACCACATATCATGCAAATTTCATACTTGTCCATACAATATTAACCAAGATCCAGCCCGGACAAGTCCCATTCACAGAGATTTCAGAAGAAGGGCCACAACTATTGAAAATTATACCGGAACTCGGAAAAAACTCTACGCTGCACAACTACGAGACACTGGCCACATTCCATGCAAGTTTCAATCCTGTTCATCAATTATTAACCGAGATATCGCGGGGACAAGAAAATCGGACGGACAGACAGACGCTACGACGGACGGACGGACGGACGGACAAAGCGATCGCTATATGCCTCCCCCCCCCCCTAATTAGAGGGGGGCATCATAAACTGAAAAGACTGAACAGGTCTGATGACACCTGGTGGTAAAGTCTAAATTTGTTTCCTGGCAATAGGTTGAGAACGCCTTCAGATTCCTGTCAAATTGGTTTGCATAAGATGTCGCTTGTGGTTGCATCTCGCCCACTTGCGCCTGAAAGTGGCGATAATTCAAATTTGCTGATCATGTTATCATGTAAGCATGCTCGCAAACATACATTTTCTGAGGTTTCTGGAACATTTTCAGAGGTTTGTTTCAGATACTTATTGGTTTCCACTTTTCTGTTTGTAAACTCGTCCTGAGAGACACATTTGTTGACAAACAAATTATCGATGAAAGATCAGCAAAAATATTGTAGCTGGAGCTTGAAATAGTGAGATAACAATAGTATTTACATAATTTCCGTGCTTCTCTGGGTGGAAATTATATTACAGTAGCAATCAACGTTCAGTTAGCATTTCAGTCAGTCTCAATACCTTTTGCTTCTTATGCCTATGAAGTAGCGATTGCCTCCGTCATGTGGACTATATCTCCGGCATCGCTTTCAAAACTATCAGTGTATTTCGGCCGGGGACTTAGCATCCTCTGACTGCTTGTCCTTTAATGAGTCTCTATGCTTCTTTTTTGTACATTCTCGATTAAAAAAATGATTCATGGTGAATTATTCACGCGAAAACGTAAAGTGAACGATGCAATTTGTGAAAACAATTCTACCGAGAACTGATTTTTGCAGCGTTCGTGCATGCCCGACGCCTGATCATGCCTGTGTTTCGCATATTATCGAGAGGCAATCTGATATGGCCCAAATGCATTGATTCATTTTATCGAGAAAAAAATTATCCATTGAAAGCAGATAAACCATTAGCTTCAAGCGATCGTGCTTCAATTGTTCATCAGGAAACGAATCCTCCACATCATGATCAATTCGACGAAATTCTCGATTGGAAGTCGAACCATATTTGGGAACGTTTCAGAAGACTTTCAGTATACTTCCAGCTAACAGTTGTCTAGTGATGTTCATCCTGAGTCAAGTTAATGCAATCACTACTTTGAAAAGTGAAGAAACAGATCGATCATGTAGATACTATTGATTCGTATTTATTTCATAAATGATGCAAGAAAATTTCAAAGCAATTGTACACCAACAGATGTAAAGGTTTGATGAGAATTTTTGATGAGAAAAACAATACGGTTTCGTCAAACGAAATAGAAGACATTGGAATAACTGCCATATATTATCAGCCGAAGTTCACTGGAACAATGCAGACAGTCAACGCGTGTTGGCATTTGCTTTCTCACGGCGATGACATACGCCGATCTACTCAAAGTGAGATCCTCATCTTATGCATGTACTTCTTCAAATGATGATCGATGACCGGGACATCTCCCTGTAACATTCCAAATGAAGCAAATCATCAGTCACCTTCAGTCGCTTCATGTCAATTCAAAGGTGAGAAGAATATAGAAATATACATTCTCTTTGCTGAAGATTATGTGGATTATTCAGCACTATCTCAACGTGGGGAATGGATATGAACTGGTGGTTTTCAATTGATTTCAAACAGGTAACATTGGACATTCACATACAATGAATTGATTGGAGGGATAGCTTAAAATAAGCGATGAAATCTTGCTAATAATACACACTATGTCAACAAAAAAACAGCAAGAAGTTTTGCAGAACATCCCTTTATATCAATGTGCGTTTGTTTACGGGACGATCAATTACGATTTGGTGCATAATGATAGTATAACATATGGTTTTAGAATTATGAAAGATTTCAGGATATGGGAAAAGGTGATTTTAAAGTGAGTCAAATTTGGGAACATTTTTGTTTCCTCCTGGAATATTTTATAGCACCCTATAGGCACAATCGATAGCGTAAATCACCATCGTTATACAAACACATAGATGTAGCTGGGCCTATCTCTGTGCAGTTATCTGGGGGGGGTGTATTCCGGTAAATTAGAGCTAACCACGATGGGCAGACACAGCGAATTTTATGTATGAGTGGCGGGTGAAAGCTCCATCTGTGCAAAACAACGGGGCAAAACAACAGATTTACAGCTGGCAACTGGCATTTTTGAACGCCACCGCCATCAAAAAAATTTGCCGGATGAGGGGGATGGGGCGAGCACGAAACGTCTTTTATTAGCGCCTGATTATCTTAGGGGCCTACTATGTTTATACAACATATATGGTCTTCGATCAACAAAGACCAAGAAACCAATTTGAAATTGTTACAATACTCTCGGTATACTTACCACAGTCTCCGCGCTTTTGCAGCTTGCTGGAGGTGTGAATACACTGGGGTCCTTAATACCTGTCGTGATGTTCACGAATGCCATATCTGCGACCCATTCTGCAGAGAAACAAGCAAAAAAATCAAGTTTTGTAAGTTTTATCAGATTTATATTTAAGGACACATAAACCAAGGATATCCATCCCTAAATATAATAGCTTTACCGGGTTTGGTGACAAATATATATCTTTTGTAGGTCCTATAAATCATATAGAATATATCATAATATCTTTTTATTCAAAATTTAACAATGTACTGTCGCGTTCCGCTCTCGTTGGTCAGGTTCTGGGTTATCAAGACCTCAATTTTCAACACTCCTTTCCGGTAACGTTACTGTTTTCATTTGTCAGCATACTAAGTGGATTATATTTTCAGATCAGTTTACACTTTTTGTCGCCTTCTAAACCAAATAAACCAACCGGATATTGTTAAGCACGCAAGGTATTATGGGTGATTTCATGGGGCTTAACGGCGATTAAAGTACTGTTTTAACCATTAGATGCACCAATAAAGTCACATTTACATGTATGTACTAACAGACCACTCGGTGAAATACATTTCCTGTCTTGAAATCGCCATGATGGGTGACAAATTAATCCTATCTTACGAGATTGGAGGTCTGTCCTCCCCCCCCCCTCCCCCTCACAGTGAACTCTCCTCTTCTGCTCCAAAACGGAGAAAAGCAAAGCGACGAAACCTTGCAACCCCATAGCCTATTTCGAACCTATTTACGTAAACCCCGAGCGGAGGATCATGGCCAAATCCAGAATAGCGGCCATGTGCATGGGTTGTAAACAAGTGATGTTTCCGTCTTGTTTCGTTCACCTTTTCCTCTGGATAATATTCGGGGGCAAAGAGGGTTTACCTCGTCCAGGCTGCGGTACTCCCCAAATCGCCCTGTTCAAGATAGTGTTAACTTACCATTTACTCTGTCAACCCGAAACTTGGTTATTGGGAGGCACGTAGTCGTGGTTACGGTGATGTACATCCCTGGTGCCCTGTACGTATCAGCCATCAACATTGCCCCAGCCTGGCCGTAGTAGACCTTACCAGTCGACACAGCATTGTCTGAAGAACATTCACGCAATATTTTAACCAAATATAATTACAAAGTCCTTGGTTCTTCGCACTCTTCAGAATAAATTTGGTGTTTATCACACTTTTATTCTTTTTGACTGGCTTGTATACATGGATCTACAGCCCCAAAATTCCATTTTCAGTACCTGAGGTGTCCTGCTGATCTCGATGAGCAAGAACGATAACTCTTGCTGTGCCCGTCTTCGCGCAGAAGTAGTATAGAAAGTGAAAATTTAGGTCTCTTTACCTTTGTGCACTTAAGAAGGGAGCAAATTGATACCAGTTGACCTCTAAGTCCGGTCACGTGACCGGAAGTGACCTTTGACCCCTGTGCATCATTATTATCCGGTATTGTGCGCATTCGCCGGGTCAAAGGTCAATTTCAGTCACGTGGCCGGACTTGGAGGTCAACTTGTGTCAATTTGCTCTTTAAGTGCACAAAGGTCAAGATACCTCAATTTCCACTATTCTGGAGGCAAATTTCCCGATACCCGAATGATACGAAAATTAACATCGTAGTGCCATCTATACACTCTGGACGCAAGGACCACTCTGGCAGGGCAATATCTCTGTTGGCGGCTGTCCCCTTGGAGTATTAGGTAGGAGTATTGAGGTGGTCATTTTTTTCTTTTGCATTTTACTATGGGGTGTGGTCCCTTGTTTTCTTCATCTCGAGATGTATATCTCGAGGCCATGCGTTGAATCTTTTTTTAAACGTACTGTGCGAATGCGCTGGGGTGGACGTTTTGGGGTCTAGGTGGATCCATGGTGGACGGATTGGGTCGTGTGATGCGTCATCGTGAAGCACTCATAGAGGAGCGTTCAACTGAATGGATGTAGGGTTGAACTGACGTCATTCTGCGCTTGCGCAGTAGAAAAAGTGTATTTAAATGGACGTTTTGGGGTGTAGGTGGACCATAGTGGTCCGATTGGGTCGTGTGAGGTATCAATGTGAAGCTCTCGTGGAGGAGAGCGTCCAACTGGATGGGTGTGGAGTAGGAATATCGTCTATCTGCGCATGCACAGTAGAACAAGTGTATTTGAATGGAAGTTTTGAGGTCGAGATGGACCAATAGTGGTTCGATTGGTTCGCATGGAGGCCTTGTTTTGAAGTTCTCTTGGGGTAGCGTCGGATTTGACTGGTGTCTAGTCCGATTTCGTCATTCTGCGCATGCACAGTCTGGCCGTATTATAGAAAGCAGACATTTTAAGGGTGCGTGGGTGTGTGTTTGAGCGATTGAGGGACCATTCGTTGTCCGATTGCGTCGCGTGAGGTGTCAAAGTGAAGCTCTCGGTTTGTAGATCACTACTGGAGGGATGTTCACGTCATCTGTGACGTCATTGGTGACATCGTCAGTAGTAGTACTAGCCAAAGTGGGCATTTTGGGGGTGTGAAGGAAGGTGTTTGGGGTAGAGATGAACCATCCGTGGTCTAAATGGACCGTGTGGGGTGTCATCTTGTAGCCCTATGCATGTAGGCGACGACTGGTATGTTTTTTGCTGGAAGTCGCTTCGTGCTACTCATGCGCATTTTGGCAGGAGTAACGACAGATGTCATTTTGGGCGTGGGCATTGACTTGTTTGGTCAACCAAGGGACCCATCTTCGGTCCAAATGGACCGGTTGGGGTATCCTAGTGAAGTTTTCGGAGGAATATATTTGTCCTTCGAGGAATTTTCCGGGAAAAACTCTGTTCTATTTACAGATCACTTGGGAGTAGTAGAGAAAGCGGTGTTTCGTAGGTGCAATGGGGTGCGTTTGGTGGAGATAAGGGCCTTTCTCCATACAGGTACCTGGTAGACTTACCTGTGTGTGCGTGTGTGGAGGAGGAGAAGGAGGAGGAGGGGGTGGAGGAGGAGGAGGAGGAGGAGGAGGAGGAGGAGTGAGTGATTGTGATGATGGTGTGTGGTGAAGGTGGTGGTGTGTGGTGGTGGAGGTTGTGTTGGTCGCCGTGGAGGTGGTGGTGTTTGTACGTATAGGGATTAACACGTGTCCGTCATCAGTCCATCAGTGAGTGAGTGAGTGAGAGAGGCGTTGTGGGTGAGTGAGTGAGTGAGTGAGTGAGTACACGAATGAGGCGCGAGGCGGATGGGTGGGTGAGTGAGTGAGTGAGTGAGTGAGTGAGCGGTCATATAGGGTCGTTTGTACATCATTAGCCTCAGTCTGTGTCCACCCCTTGCATCCTAATACAATGATACAGATGAGAGAACAAAACAACAAGGATTTTAGGTTAATCACTTTATTCTCCCTTACAGTAAATCATGCCCACGCTGGGGGAGCCGCGTTGGGTATGTTTACAATTCCCGTATGCTCTTATCCAATCAGAAGCCGTCCTTTGAGAAAGTGCAATATTCGTTCGGTGTAACCTATCGTCGTCGGGCAGTCCAGGATATTGTCCAGGCAGCATGTCCTGAAACAGTTGTTTGCGCATACTGATCGCATTTTTCATAGCCTCGGTGGGTGGTAACCCCATATCCTCTTCCGAGTGACGCTTGGTTTTCATGATGGATCTGTGCGTGAGGTCGCCTTTCATTTCAAGCGGCAGCAGGCCACCGTTCATAGATCACCATGGCTGTTTCCCTGATGTTCGAGCGCATTTGGATGTACGCCCGTTGTAAGTTATCCTGTCCGGCGTCTTCGATTACCACTTCATGGGTATTAATAGCTTCATGCACAATACGATCCCAAAAGGTAGATTCTTCCTCTCTTCCTTGGGACGTAGGCTGACTATCTGAGATTAAGCTCTCCGTATTAGTAAATACTCTCCGCAGCTTCTGTGTCGGTATCATTATCTGCCTTCTCAGTGGGCCCCTTGAGTTTTCAATCCCATGTATATTCTTCTGGTGTCGCATCATGGCGTACCGTCTGGTGAACGTGCGCTCGCACTCAGAGCATGTATAACCCATGTTGACGGTAGAACGTCGACTGTGAACGTCTTTGGAATAGGCTTGCTTTATAGACGGTAACGCCTGACAACGCCAAGTTCAACGCTTCAACGCCCTGGTGAAATAGCTCAGAAGCTCTGATTTTCTAGATATTCTATGAAGCTGCCACTAATTCATCGAAATGCAGTGACGTACGTCAACGCCCGTCGTTACGCCATAACGCCCGTCTCAACGCCATAACGCCCTATCACAACGCCTTAACGCTCGTCTCAACGCCTTAACGCCTTATCTTAACGCCTTAATGCCCTATCGTAATGCCTTTACGCATTGTCAGCCATCCAACCACACGCAAACATTTTGACCATTGATCCCTGATCCTTGATGAAATTGACGTCATCTTTGGACATCTCCGGAAGTGAGGTCATCGCGCGCATATAAGCTCGGAGCGCTTGGAGTCGGATCTCAGAGCTCTTGGTGTCGGAGCTCTTGGAGCTCGGAGCTCGGATGCACACACGCGACGGTGATATCCAGTGATGACGTCACTTTCATCAAGCATCAGGGGCAAATGGTCAAAATATGTGCGTGTGATTGGATGGTTGACAATGCGCAAAGGCGGTACGATAGGACGTTAAGGCCTTAAGATAGGGCGTTAAGGCGTTGAGATAGAGCGCTAAGGCGTTGGGACGAGCGTTAAAGCATTGTGATAGGACGTTAATGCGTTGAGACGGGCGTTACGGCGTGACGACGGGCGTTGACGGACGTCACTGCATTTCGATGAATTAGTGGCAATTCCATGGAATATCTAGAAAATCAGAGCTTCTGAGCTATTTCACCATTTCACCGTTGAAGCTTTGAGCTGGGCGTTGGCGGGCGTTATTCACTATAAAGAAAGCGCATTCCAAAAACGTGCAAAGACGACGTTCAACCGTCAAAATAGGTTATACATGCTCTGAGTGCGAACGCACGTTGACCAGACGCTGCGATATGATGCGACACCAGAGGAATATACATGAGATTGAAGACTCCGAGTAGTCCACTGAGATGGTAGATAATGATACCGAAACAGAAACTGCTGAGAGTCTATTTACTGATACGGAGAGCTTGAACTCAGATAGTCAGTCTATGTCCCAAGGAAGTGAGGAAGAACCTACTTTTTGGGATCGTATTGTGCATGAAGCTAATAATACCCATGATGCGGTAATCGAAGACGCCGGCAGGATAACTTACAACAGGCGTACATCCAATTGCGCCCGAGCATCAGGAAAACAGCCATGGCGATCTATGAACGGTGTAGCCTGCTGTCGCTTGAAATGAATGACGACCCCACGCACAGATCCATCACGAAGACCAAGCGTCACATGGAAGAGGATATGGGGTTACCACCCACCGAGGCCCTGGAAAATGCGACCAGAATGCTTAAACAACTGTTTCAAGACATGTTGCCTGAACAATATACTGGACTGCCTGACGACGCTTAGGTTACACCGAACGAAGATTGCACTTTCTCAAAGGGCGGCTTCTGATTGGATATGGGCACACGAGAATTGTAAACATATACAAAACGACTCCTCCAGCGTATGTATGATGTGCTGGAGGGGAGAATAAAATGATTGACCTAACATTCTTGTTTTTGTTGTTGTCTCATCTGTATCATGGTATTAAGACGAAAGGGTGAACACAGACTGAGGCTAATGAAGTAAAAACGACCTTATATGACCACTCACTCACTCTCACTCACTCACTCACTCACTCACTCACTCACTCATTCATTAACTGACTCCCACTCACTCACCATCGTTAGTGCGTCCATGCGTTAAGACGGGCGTATGGCACGCCGCACTCACTTACTCACAACGCCTCTCTCACTCACTCACTCACTCACTCACTCACTCAAGGGCTGATAAGGGACACGTGTTAATCCCTATATGTACAGATACCACCACCACCACACCTCCACCACCATCACACACCACCACCACCACCACCACCACAATCACCACACACCACCACCGCAATTACTCAATCACTCCTCCTCCTTCTCCTCCTCTTTAACACAGGCACACACAGGTAAGTCTACCAGGTAGCCGGATGGAAAACTGGTCCTTATCCCCTCCAAGCGCACTCCATTGCACCTCCGAAACTTCCCTTTTTCTACTACTCCCGAGTGTTCTATAAATGGAGCAGGGTTTTCCAGAAAATTACCCGAAGGGTAAATATATTCCAACGAAGGCTTCACTAGGATACCCCAACCGGTCCATTTGGACCAAAGATGGTTCCCTTGATTGCGCAAACATGTCATTGCCCACGCCCAAAATAACATTTTTCGTTACTACTGCTCAACTGCGCATGAGTAGCACGATTCGATTTCCAAAAAAAACATACCATTCGTCGGCTACATGCAGAGTCCTATAAGATGACATCCCACGCGGTCCATTTGGACCATGGATGGTCCCCTAATATGCCTGCTTTCTATATTACGGCCAGACTGCGCATGTGCAGAATGATGAAATCGGACTAGACACCAGTCCAATCCGACGCTACTCCAAGAGAACTTCAAAATAGGGCCTCATACGGACCACTCGACCTCAAAACGTCCATTCAAATACCTTTTTTCTAATGGGCATGCGCAGATAGACGATATTCCAACCACACACCCATCCAGTTGGGCGCTCCCACAACGAGAGCTTCACACTGATACCTCATACGACCCAATCGGGCCATAAGTCCACCTCGACCCCAAAAAGCCCCTTCCAATGCCCTTCTCCCACAACTCCCTGTCTACCCATGCACAGACCAGTCGGATGGTCCCCCATGAATGCTTCACGTTTACACCTCATACGACCCATTCGGACCACTATGGGACCACGTAGACCTCACATCGTCCATTCAAATATACTTTTCCCACTGCGCATGCGCAGAATGACGTCAGTTCCACCCCACACCCATCCAGTATGACGCTCCCCCACGACTGTTTCACGATGACACCTCACACGTTCCATGATCCACAAGAAAATATGACCACCCCAATATTCCTACCCAATACTCCTTGAGACAGCCGCCAACAGAGTTATTGCCCTGTCAGAGTTATCGTCCTTTGGTCCACAGTGTATAGATTGCGCTACGATGCTAATTTTCGCATCATCCGGGTGTCGGGAATTTGCCCCCAAAAAAGTAGAAACTGAGATCTCTTGACCTTTGTGCACTTAAAGAGCAAAATGACACCAGTCCGGTCACTTGACCGGAAGAAACCTTTGGCCACATGCGCACTATACCGGATAATAATGGTGCGCAGGGGTCACGGGTCACTTCTGGTCACGTGATCGGACTCAGAGGTCAACTGGTGACAATTTGCTCCCTCTTTAAGTGCCCAAGGTCAAGAGATCTCAATTTCCACTTTCTATACTACTGGCAGGCTTCCTTTGAATCCGCCCATGGATGTATTGTTTGTGATCCCGTGTCGAAGAGCAAAAATCGCGAACATTGATTGATTGGCCGAAGTGATAGCAAATATACCATGAACTTACAGGCTGCCAAGATGAGCTAATGTAGTATTCGCGTTCTACATTACATCGTTCAATAATATATTGATAGAAGAGTAGCTTGCATTTCTAATTATCAATATATATGTGAAATTCTTTAAAACGACATACCATAAGCACATATGCTTGTGGTAGATATTTATATCCGTTCTCTTATGAATACACTTGAATATACATGGAGAAAGTGTTGATAAATAATCATTTCAAAGCCCGTTCCTTCTCATCTGATGAGATCCTTCGGCGATCTCCGGCTTTAAATTTATACAAGATGAGCGAAGGATAAATATGTACCTTCACTGGATTTGAATAAAACTACTGATAGTTTAAATATTCTAGCCTCACATCAAGTCTGTTGATTTCTGCTCACCTCTTGCATATCGCTCCAATATACTACTAATTTTCTAGCATTGTGAGGTGTTCTGAATAGTTATATTCCGGAGTAAACTACCACTTTTCACATAGTAATATTCCACAATGACCTGCATGCGGTCTATACAAAATCTATACAAAATCCACTTAGCATTAATACACAGATTTGCTGTGTACCTCTACAGTAATACAATAACAGTCCTCCGGAAATGCTATCGTGTAAAATAGTTGTTCTCTTTATACAATTTCGGCACATATAACCGCAGATACCCTCTGACGAACGCTGAGTGAAATTTCACTCAGGTAAGAGTCGAAATTCAGCTCACTCAAGCACTGAGTGAAAATTTCACTCAACTTAAGTGATTTCCACTCAATTTGAAGAGGAGACTGTGAGAAAATTGAGTGAAAGACACTGCGGATGAATGAGTGGATGAATTTCCACTCTTACTTGAGTGAGCTTTTCACTTAAGCTTTGCTAGAGAGTAAGAGGAGAGCAGGAGCAACGTTAGTTTTTCACATTTTAGATTGAGCGTGAAATGGACGAATCTTTTCGAGCAGAAGACACCAGATGGACAATCATACATGGGGAAGACCGATGATGAGTGGTCATTCAGCTTCCATACAGCGCAATTCTAATATTGCTCGGCACACACATCTTCACCATGTCTCCCTTCCACGGGTATTTGGTACACTCAAAGCCATGGATATCGTACAAAATTTGCTGGAAAACGAATACATCACAACACATTATTGTAGAAACTGGTTATTCACACCTTGATGATAAATATGATCGTAGCACGGCACTATCTTTGTATTTTGTGTCTAAGTCCGCTTACCTGCCAAATTGTTGTCGGGATACAATAAAACTATGGAAAACGACTCCGAAATGCTTTTGGGTAAACAAAATACTTACGAAGCAGTTATACGGATGGGCAAGAGAAAAATCTTGTTTTGCCTGCTTCATTGAAAACTGACAGTAGTATATAAAGGACCGATTCTGTCGGTAAAATGAGGCTCAAAAGTGAGGCTGACGATCACGTGAGGGTCACGGATGACGTCACGATGACGTCACAGATGAACTCACATCCGGTCACGTGACATCTGGGTCACTTCCTGTCCCGCAAGAGTGATCTCCCCTTGACCCCAGTGACTGTGAATCTATACGGGGAATGCCTGTATGAGGTATAGGGAAGGTCATTTTTTCGTTTTTTCTTTTTTTCTTGGGATTCTAATATGGGATTGTGGGGTCTTGTTTTTCTCGTCCCGAGTTGTAGAACACGATGGGAGGGATCTCGAAGCTAAGCGGTGAATTTTTTTGAAACGTTCAGATAGGCCTGGGTAGGCCCATAAGGTCCGTACTGGGAAACCACTCCTAGCCATTTGCGGTATGGGTTGTGCGGTCTTGTTTTTCTCGTCTCGAGCTGTAGGACACGATGGGAGAGGTCTCGCAGTTAAGCGGTGAATTTTTTTTTGAAAAGTTCAGTTAGGCCTGGATAGGCCCATAATGGCTCAGTGGATAGATCCATACAGGGAAGCCCACTCCTAAACATTTGCGGTATGGGTTGTTGGATCTTGTTTTCTTCGCCTCGAGCGGTAGGATACGATGGGAGGGGTCTAGAAGTTAAGCGGTTAACTTTTTAAAAAAGTTTAGGTAGGCTTGGATAGGCCCATTCTGGCTCAGTGAATAAGTCCATACTGGGAAACCCACTCCTGAACATTTGCGGTATGGGATGCGGGATCTTTTTTTCTCGTCTCACCAAGTAGAACACGATGGGAGGGGTCCCGAAGCGATTGGTTGAATTTTTTTGAAAAAGTCACTGTGCACATGCGCATTGGGCCAGGAGCACGAGGGTGGGTGTTTTGGGATCTGAGGCGACACCTAGTGGTTCGGATGAGGTCTTATTTTGAAGCTCACGTGGGGGAGCATCCGACTGGGCTAATGTATCGGCGGTTTTCATTATTCTGCGCATGCGCAGTCTGGCCGTAGCATAGGTGTAGTGAGAATAGGTTTTCTCACTCGTCAGTAATAGATTATAACAGACTATTAACGGACATTAGGTCAGTGATGCAGGGGAGACACGTGCTTTATTATTACAAGAGTTGTCTCCTCTCTCTCTCCCCTTGCTGGAGGGCGCTGATTGCCCTCTAGCCAATGAGAGTAACTCGCGGGCTTGCAAAAGAAGCCAGAGAAGATACTGGATCTTTGACAGACAAGACGTGAGAGACGACTTCTCTCAGGGTTTTAACCGGCAGGTAAGCCTGTCCACTATACTGGCTAAATCTCTGTAGCTGTAATTACTACAATTGGTGATCAGAAGTTAAAATATCAAGCGTAGAATTGTGATTATTTTTCGACAATTTTTCGCTCGATAGTGAACTGGGCGCAGTATCAGATCGGCGGCCATTTTGACGTTTTTGAAAAATTTGCGTGTGAAAATCATATTCCCGAGTCCTGACAAATTTGTTGACTGCTACTGACGATTGGGTCGATATAAGCTGGAAGCTTGTTGCTTTATAGAAGGGGTTTTGTGGAAGTTTGAACTTCCAACGAAATTATGGGATAATTTTTCCTCGTCAGTATGGACACGTTTTTGGGGAGTTGAACAGCTGTTCAATGGCGGATTTTCCAAAAAGTGCGTAGACTGTCATTAGTTGTTAACTAATGATTATACGGCAATAGTTTTCAAGCTCTGTGCGATATATGGTGTGGTTTGACAATGATTTTTTCGTGAATTGAGTCGAGAATTGTCCGTGTTGTATTGTGACGAAAATTGGACCCTTCATAGTCTTTTCTTTCGCCAGAACGGTTGTATTTGTCATATTTATCTTGGTATAATTTATCGCGAGTGAAGCGGGGTTATTTTGAACTACCACAGTTTACAATTTGGTTTGAGTTCGCGTTCCGTTTGAAAATTTTGCGAGTTTACTGACACGTTGTTGTTGTTCATTTGGAACAACAACAACAACGACAGTAACTTGAAGGGTAACATTCGGGAATAAAAAGGAATAGGATTGTAATTGTTTAGGTTGGTTAGACGGCCAGTATAGCGGGCAAACTTGGCTGCTGGTTGCCTTCAATATTGCACCTTAGATTTAGCTAGAGTTTTGTATGATTTGGTGAATTTTGATGTATTTTTTTTTTCTGAGATAGTATTTGGTAGGGGAAATTAGGAGTAGAAGTTGGGATAAAGGTTTTGACAGGTGCAATATTTGAATGTTTATATGTTAATGTTTGTGTTTGTGTTGTCATGTATGTGTACCGGTTCTGTTTGTGTGTCCATATGTGTATTTTTGTGTTTTGTTCATAGCCCTGTCCCATGATAATTCTATTTTGTATGTGCTCAGTGGTTGTGTTGGTAATGTTGGGGTTTTTGGAGAAGATTTTGAGCATGGAATGAAGTTTTAGTGACTGAACGCGGTCAGATTAGTCATTTCCTTTCGGTTCGGTGATTGAGTTTGGGGTACAGGGTCAGGATCAGTCGTGCCGTTGACAAATTCTGGTTCAGATGCAAGATTGGTATTTGCGTCATTAATTTTTCTTTTTCTTTTGTGACCTGAATTTGTCATTCTTGCTGTGTCACTGGTGAAGTTTTGCACGGTTGTCTTATTGGGACTTGTTCGTGGGAGTCTATAGCACTGTCAATTTCTGTTGGCTATTTTTCACTGGTGTGGTCGACTTAAAATGTATAGTTGACTTTTCCGGTGGTCAGTTTTTGTGAATTTAATTGGGACATTCACTGAAAATCTATGGTTTAAGGCTAGAGTTCAATTTAGTAATTTTTGGAATTCGCCCAATTTCATTGTCAAGTTCATCTGGCTATTGCCTGGTAGCTATTGCGCGAGGGATTAGCTGGTGCTTACAGTGAATGTGGGGATTTTCTCTCATTTGATTGAAATTCTTGCTAGCTATGGCATAGAACATTCAAATTAATGTTTCAATAGATTTGCTAATTATTGGTATCTAGTTTGGTTTTTTTGGACTTGGTCAAAATTTATCCTCATGGCTTGGCTACTAACTTCGTGGCTTTTCGTGAGGTGTTACTTGTGGCTGAATGCTACCTGTGAGTTTACATAGCGAATACATAAATTGCTGGTGTTCATGCTGATTTGGTGAGTTACACTGTACAAATTGAATTGACCTCCTATTCTGTGGTGGTCAATATACACTGTAAACCTTGATGGTGTACTCAATGGTGACTTACACTGTAAAACGGGTGAGTGGTCAGTGTTGCTGAAATACACTCAGTATTTTGGGAATAATAAATTTTGTGTTTAAATAAATGGTCAATATTTTGGTGGTGGGATGTTAACAAACTTGTACCATATTTAATCAGATTTTGATCTGGTGGATGTGGTTGATTGTTTGATGTTTATTACACCACAAACTCTGATTGTATTTTGAGATTTGAGTGTTGACATATCAACACTGCACTCAATTTGATTGTGGTCTGGTGGTGTTAAGTGGCACCATCTGATTTTGATTGAGAGTTTAGTGTTTATTCAAACACACATTCTTGGGTTTACTTTGAAGAAAAGAAAAAAAATTCTTTTGAGTGTTGACATATCGGCGCTACACTCAATTATATTGTGGTCTGGTGGTGTTAAGTGGCACCATCTGATTTTGGTTGAGTGATTAGTGTTTATTAAAACACACTCTTACATTTAGTTGAAGAAAAAAATAAATAAATAAAAACAATTGGTGTAGCATCAACATTGCACCCGATTAGAGTGTAATCGGGTATTGTTGGGCAACACCTATTTTGGGAACATTTGAAGGGCATTTATTAAATAGGCAACCATAATTTAGTGGTTGCAAAATGCCAACTGTGTGAGTTTTTATCCTATTTATTTTGGGAAATAGACTTTGATCGTTGATAACTAGGTCACATTTGGTATTGATTGACACCATTTGATGATTGTTTAGTATTCAACACCCATACTATTGAGCCATTAGGCACTAACTGGGCTACTAGCGACAGCTATTATTTTGTATTTTATTTGGCTTGGTTTGTTTCTAGTTTTTGGACTTCACAGGGAAGTAGCAACAACGCGTTGACTGCGGTAACGCGTGATGCACTTGTTTTGAAGGTCTTGTTCTTTTTCATTGTTCCTGATGGGTTTGAGTTGAATAAGCACACTAGAACGCATTGACTGCGGTAACGTGTGTGCGTTCAGCTCGTAAGTGCTTCATTTTTTCATTTGTTTCAGTGAGTTTCTGAAGTGGAAACTCACTGAGTGTGAGTAGTTGACACAACTACTTATTTCTGCTTTATACAGAAAACAGAATTTATTGTACAGCCATTGCTGTCAAGTTGGTTTACCGGTAAATTTTGAGCTGCGCATTTCATTTTTCCTGCAGCTTGGTTGGAATTTATTGTAGCTAGATTTGTACCATTGGAGGCGAGTCTGGTTGATAGTATTTTGGCAAATCAAGTAAGGCAGGTAAATTTATTTCATGGCAGCCATTTTGGAAGTGAGTATTGCAGTTTATTGAATATTTTCATTTACATTTTTGTGGAGTCTCGCAATTCACACCATGACAGAACTGGTACCAGTAGACATATTGACGGCACGTATTGAACAAGTCAATGAGAATTCCTTGATGGAGAATTCTCTTATTGGTGGGGTAGATGGTTCCAATTGTCCCGAGTATGTTTCAGAATTAATTGAAAAACATGTAGGGGAATTGCGAACTGAGATGGAAAATCACATACAAAATTTAAGGGGGGAAAGGGAATCTGTTGTTAAGAGTCTCTCTCAGAGCTTGCGAGAATGTGTTAACAAGATCGGTCAGCTGGTATCTAACGAGGGTGAATGTGTTGCCAGAATCGATCAGCTGGCAACTAACAAGAAAGAATGTATTACCAAAATTGGTCAGCTGGTATCTAACCAGGAGGGGATCTCTGAGTGCCTGAGAGATTGTGTTCATAAGGTTTGTAAATTGGAAAACTGGGTGGGAGCGGAATTGACAGGGGTGAATACTCAGTTGGGAACAATTGGGGAACAACTTGGACTGATAATGACAATGACGCAGGGCCACGGGACTAGTCCAATGGTTAGAGGGGTGGGGGCTGATGCTAGTTCAGTGCAAGCTGGTGGCAGTGCGGTTAGGCTGACAACGGGTAATGATGAGCAGGAAAATTTGTCTGTGGTCAATGTTGTGCAAACGCCGGGGTTGGGGGGTGGGGAATGCAATGCTGGTGAGGGTGCCCAGCATGCACATTATATGGATGCAGGAGTGGTGAATGCTTGTGAGGGGTCAGGGCATCATGAGAGGGTGGAGCACCTTTCTGTGCCCATCTCTGACCCTTTCGTTCCTTCACATAGTAAGGTTGGGGAGGGGCACAAAGGTAGCCATTCCTCTCCATCCATTAATCATTCTGGCATTGCTCATGGTCAGGAGGACAAGGGAGATAATTTAATAGGGTCAAATGTTTCGCAGCCTATCCGGCAACATAAAGCGAATTTGAGATTGCGTAGACTTCTCCGTGGTCCTCCACCAGAACGCTGGCGTAGCCGTAGCCCTTTAACCTCACGTGGCCGTAGCCCCTCAGCATCACCTTTTACACGTAGTAGCAGCCGTCCAATTCCGAAAACATTAGTTTTTTTTCCGGCGATGCCAAAGGTTGGTCGCCGTTTAAGATTAAATTTGAATTAGAAGCTCAAGATCGGAAGTGGAGCAAGGCAAAATCTCTAAAGCGTTTGACTGAGTGCATGCATGGCAAGGCCATCGAGTATTACTCTTTCTTACCGAAAGCAGTTTGTCATTCTTTCGATGAGCTGTTTGAAGCCTTAGACAAACGGTATGGCGATCTCGAGCCTCCTCAAGCAATCCGGCATCGGTTGCAGGTGGAGGAGCGAGGGGCCGATGACACTTTGGCTGATTTTGCTTATAGGTGTGTTGATTTAGCTGTGAAGGGGTATCCGGGGGCTCCACGTGAGTTAGTCGAATCGATAGCCATGGAGCAATTTTTCAAAGGTTGTCATGAACCACAGGCTGTAGTTTTGTTTGCTGTGGAGAAAGACCCAAAACTATTCAGGATGCGTTGACATGTGTGAACTCCTCACTGTAAAATCATCAAGCTTTGAATGTAGCAGGGGTCCGTCTAGTTTCCACGGAAATCAAGTCTGTGGGAGGGGATTTTTTACGAGAGGGTCGGGGTGAGTCTCCAGTGAGACTCGTTACTTCTCCCAAGCTACCGGTAGCCCTTGAAGCCCCTATTAACAGAGTTACCTGTTACTCGTGTGGACAAAATGGACATAAGAGCTTCCGATGTCCCCAAATACGATGCCGTCTTTGTCGCCAATTAGGGCACATAAGTCGAAGTTGCCCCGTTCGCACTAATCTTGATGGGTTGGTTACCACGGGAGGACCTGCCTTGTCAGGTGGTGCCGGGTTGACTGCTGCCGTTAGAGGCGTTACCGTGTCTGGGGCTCGGAAGGGGGCAATGGTAGTTCCGGTCAGGGTCGGGTCCGTTCCAGTGAGTGCGATAGTGGATACTGCTTCTCGGGTAACAGTGATGAGTCCGGAATTATTTGGAAAGTTAGGGCTTACGGGACTGTCATCCACTCCCATTAAGCTAACTGGTGCATTTCAGGGTACGGCCAGTATGGGAATGTTGGTTCGACAGGTTCCCCTTTCCATTGCAGGGTTTAACTGTTTTGGAGACATGATTGTAGCCCCGGTGGTTCAGGATTTGTTACTGGGCTCTGACTTTCTGTCCGCTTATGGCTGTGTCGCTGACTTTAGGAAGAAGGCCCTGGTTATTGGGAACATGGGGGTTCCTGCAGTAAAATGTTAATGCATGATGACCGGTTTGGACAGTGCTTCAGTTTAGTTCTCTTTTAGCATTGGTAATGTTAGGGGGCAATGCAGATTGACAGTGGGCATTGGCATGTGGTGCCATCTAGCACACTGGTTTGAGTTGATTTTGATGTTGATGTCTTTGTATTTTGATGTAGGTGATGTGGCATTTTGGTTTGATGTTGTGTAGGTTGTTCTTTTTGGGGGGAAAGATAAAAAAATGATAAAATGTCTGACAAGAAATCTGTGATATGTGTGGATGTTGAATAGTGATGTGGGGTGTTGGATAATGGTGTGTTGGTTGATTTGTGATGTGTGGGCCTACATTTTAGAATGATCATTTTTGGCAGATTGAGTGTTCAGTAGAGTGTGGTGTGTGTACCTATTTTAGAACAGTTGGTGTGTTGGGAGAACATGTGATGTGTGTTGGAAAAATGTGCAGTGTGTGTTGCGTGGTTGTGTGATGGAGATATGTTCAACTTTTTAGGGGGTTAGGAGAAAGGCTCGAGTGAAAGTGGAGTGAATGGGGTTGTGGAATGGTGGTTTGGGTTAAATTTTATCTGTGGGTTCAACCCTCACGGTTGGCACATCATTCGGCAATGGCTGAATGGTGTTAAATGTAAGTTACTTGGATGCTACAAGAGTTTTTGCCGAGGAGAGTGCGAATTGTGAGGGATGATTTAGCAAGGGGAGAGAATGACGGGGCAGTCTATGTTGGAGACACAGGGCCAGGGGAGTTTGTGGCCACAACTCTGCTTGTGTCTTCTCTATGGAAGCCCCAGTGAGATATGTGCCGGTGTTTGTCATCCCGGTTTAAATTTAATGAATCAGGGTCCGAAATAAAAGTCAGACATCGGACAAGCCTTGACCTTGTTTGGTAAAGTGCTCGCTGTGAAGCACTATGTCTGATCAAATTCGGGGATCATTTTGGATATGTTTATTCAGACCTTGGCTAATTGATCATTGGCAATGCGGTAACATTAGCAACGCAGTGCACTTCTGTTCAATGGATTCCGATATTCCTTCTGGTTCTGCAGCTTCATCCACATGTTGAGTTGACGTGTTAGCGGCACCTTGTGCACGGGTGTTTCACATGCGTTGATTCTTCATGTTTGTGTCTCTGTTGATGAATACAGAGGATACTGGTTTCCTGAAGCCTTGAGCTATATGAGTAGTCCCACAATGTATGGAGGACTGACAGGTAGTTACTGTTTTAGTCAGACTATGTTCGCTAGCCAGTCACTCAACGATTGAGAGACTGAATGTCTTGCAGTTATTGCCTAAGTCAGACTATTCTTGATGGGATATCTGATATAGCCAGTCCCTCAATTTAGGAGAGTCTGGCAGTTACTTTTTGATCAGCCCGTTTCTTGACAGGCTATATATTGTAGCCAGTCTTTCAATTTATCTGGGACTGATAGGTTTTCAAACTGAGCAAGCTCTCAACGAGTGCTGACAGTCTAAAAGTTATTGTCGCTATTGTCTTTAGTCAAAACTTGATAGACTGTCTGATATAGTCAGTCCCTCAATGTAGGAGAGTCTGGCAATTACTTCATTAGTCAGTCTGTTTCTTGACAGGCTGCATAGTGTAGCCAGTCTCTCAGTTTAAGAGGGGCTGACAGATTATAAAATGTCAGGTGCATTTTGCCAAACATATTTTTGGACTGTCTGATATAGTCAGTCCCTCAATTTAGGAGAGTCTGGCAAGTATTTCCTTAGTCAGTCTGTTTCTTGACAGGCTGTATAGTGTAGCCAGCCTCTCAATTTAAGAGGGGCTGACAGATTATAAAATTGAGTGAGCTCTTAATTTGTGAGGGGAAGGGGAGGTTGGGGGGAAAGGTAGATTCCAGAGTGAGTCGGACTGGTACCAAAAGTGGGCCAGTTCGCTCCAGCTCCTTTGGATCTCCTTGGGGGAAATTAGAGGTCTGCTGAAAAATCGACCTGAGGGTTGGGGTTAGAGATCAGCTTCCATGATCTGGGGTTGGGTATTTTATTGTCGGACTAATTTTACGTAGAGTTTTCTTAGGTTATGTCTGGTTTTTAGCCCAGTTCAAAGTAGAGAAAGCTTTAGGTACAGCTCCGTACTTTTATGGTATGTTTTTTTTATCATTGAGAATACTTTGCTGGAGTTTTAGACTCTGTCAGTTGCTGGTATGCCCTTCCCCAAAAAGAAAAGGGAGAAGGGTGTAGTGAGAATAGGTTTTCTCACTTGTCAGTAATAGATTATAACAGACTATTAACGGACATTAGGTCAGTGATGCAGGGGAGACAAGTGCTTTATTATTACAAGAGTTGTCTCCTCTCTCTCTCCCCTTGGTAGAGGGCGCTGATTGCCCTCTAGCCAATGAGAGTAACTCGCGGGCTTGCAAAAGAAGCCAGAGAAGATACTGGACCTTTGACAGACAAGACGTGACAGACGACTTCTCTCAGGGTTTTAACCGGCAGGTAAGGCGCCGTTTCCAATTATCGTTCGCGAATGAATCGTTTATTTCGTCAAATTTTCTCGAAGTCGCGATTTTCCAAGGCGCGAGGGAATGGTATTTTTTCTTCAAAATAAACGATTCATTCGCGATCGCTGTTCGAATGGTTTTTATTTTCTGTTGGCAATCGTTTTTCAATCGAGAAAATTCTCGCGAATAAAAAGCGATATCGCGATTCAATCGTTTTTTAATCGAGAAAATATAAGCCATTAAAAAAAAACGATTGAGGATTATAGCCGAAAGTAGTACGGGAGGGTTCAGCCTGACTGACCCGACTACGCGTTCGAGTTTCTGTATCATAAACACTTCAGTCAGACTATATAAAGTTCGATCATTTTTTCTTCTTCCTTTTCCATTCTTCTTTGCCTTGTGTAAAACTATAGCGTATATATAAAAAATATACATATATATACATAGGAATAATGGTTATGCATATAATTATAACTATAATTATTATATAATTTACATATATTTTGTACGGGACACCGGTCCGGATATGGTCCGATTGAGTCATTTGCACTTGCAATTTCGTCTATTATTTTGAGTATTTCTGTGTTTTAAAGCTGGTATTATTCCATATTTCTTGTGTAGTATTTTTCATGAACGTTTTTGGCATCTGTGCGTGCTGAAATCTTTAGTTGATTCCTCAGATTTTCGCTGTTCGCGTGTTTTTTTGTCCTACGATCACCATTTTCCTTGTGTAGATAGATGGCGCTGTATTGAATATAACATTGTCATACGGGGCTTTTGAGGCTTCGAAAGCACTTAATTATTAATATATAGCGCGGGCTATTTGTAAAACTTTTCACAACTGTCATTATTTTTTGTTTGCTTGGTTGTGTGAATTAATCTTTTCTGGAGCTCTCTGGGTGGGAGTCTTATTGTGTGGCTCCCTAAGTGGGAGTCTATAAGTGCAAAACCCACAGTTGCCTGGCTTGTGGGATATTTGATGGTAGATGAATACGTATATTTTCAATAAATTGTGAAAATTAATAAATACAAAGGGTAAATAAATATATCAAAGAAATGATTCAAAGAAAATAATGATATTGATTATTTTTCACAATTTGATGAACATACACGTATTCATTCACCATCAAATATCCCACAAGCCTGATAATTGCAGTATGGAAAACACTGAAAGTGGGCTGAACGCGGTTTGCTTGGCAAGATGATCAATGTCTCGCATTTGGCTAAAAAAGAAACCTTGACCATGCGAAGATGTGTTTCAAAAGCCCTGTATAATTTAGGTCACGTGACTTGGTTGCTGAAGAATCAAACAACGCCCCTCACCGCGTATGATACTATATGTGAAATGACTGCTTATTCAATAAAATATGAATATAAAACGTCTTTGTATGTCCGACAGATTTTCAAATCCCACATTTAAATCGTTAGTTTTGCGAGGAAAAAAAACGAAATCTTTAACCGATGATCGTACTCGGACGATAATTTTTTTTGGTTAATCCAGTAAGAGATGAAATTATATAATATTCAGTTGGTTTCTGGCTTGAGCTTCCCTTTGGAATCATTCATAGTTCATTTATCAAAATGTAAAATTAAAATAAAAAGTATTGTACATATGCGAATCCAACCGTTATATGCGATTCAATCACCATTGTGATATGTATTTGATATAAATATGAAATCACTGCCGCGAATTTTCTTATAGTAAATAAAATTAACTTGATGTTGATTTTTTTTAACTTATTCACATCTCAATAGTTTAAAAACTGTACCAAAACATGAATGTATACCCTTTCCTAATGTATGTTTTACTATAACAAAATATACATATTTAATTACACTATTTTTCACCCTAATTAACTTAGAAATTCTCGGCGGGAGGGCTAAGCTGTTCTGGGTTATCCGCCATGTGCCCATTCACACCTCTATCAAGTCTGTGCCGTAATCATTCTGATAATGCAATCAACGACGAACTCAAAACCACTCATGACCTTATTAAATAAACATTTACGCTTCGTCAGAGTAAATCTGAGCGCGGACGTCACATGAAGCATGGTACAGGTATGTGTATAGATATTCCCAGCATACGCCCTACTTCGGCTTGTAGGAGACTATATATCGTGAATCATATATATTATCCGGTTATCTTACGCATTTATACAGTAAGTAATATAGGTTTTCCATCGACAAATCCGCAACCAGCATTAAATGTAGTTCCCAGTTCGCGGATAGAGCGGCGTACGACGGCAACACGGCCTATGTGTCAGATATCACTCCGCCTCACGATTCTCTCTCACCTTGAAAAAAACGATTCTCTCGCGATTGAAGATTCGCGATCAAGAACGGATCGCGCATGGGTAAACGATTCAAAAACGATATCGCGAGAGAATCGTTTTTTTCAGAAAAGGTTCAATCGTTTTTTCTCATTTTTTTCTCGATATCCTCGCGACTGATTCACGAATGATCGTTTTTCAATCGAGAAAATTGAGGAAAAATCGCGACTGAAGAAAAAACGAATAATGGAAACGATCCCTAAGCCTGTCCATTATACTGGCTAAATCTCTGTAGCTGTAATTTGGGGGTTCGTGGAGGTCTATTGAGTGATTGAGAGACCATCTGTAGTCCACATGAACCGTGTGGGGAATCAGTATGAAGCTCTCGTGGGGTAGAGTCAGACTGGCGTGTTTTTGTTATTGGAAGTCGCCTCAAACTGCGCATGCGCAGTTGGGGTGCAGTAAGTAAATTGGTCATTTTTGGAGAGTGTTTGAGCGATTCTTGGTCCGACTACGTCGTGTGAGGTGTCAAACGTGTAACCCTCGTGGTGTAGATCACGACTTGGGGGATGTCCATGTCATCTGTGACGTCATATGTGACATCATCAGTACGAGTAGTAGCGAAAGCGGGCGTTTTGGGGATGTGAAGTAAGGTGGTTGGCGTGGAGATGGACCATCCCTGGTCCAAATGGACCGTCTGCGGTATCCTAGTGAAGCTCTAGTGGGGTAGAGTCAAACTGGCGTGTTTTTTTTTAGTTGAAGTCGCGTCAGTCTGCACATGCGCTCTCGTGGAAGAGCGTCCAACTCCAAAAGGTGTGGGGTGAGAATAGAATCTGTATGCGCAAGCGCAGTAGAAGAAGGGCATTGGAATGGACGTTTTGAGGTTGAGCTGGACCCATAGTGGTCCGATTTGTCCGAGGAAGGCCTTATTTTGAACTTCTCTTGGGGTAGCGTCGGGTTGGATTGGTGTCTGAATACATATGGACTGGTGAGGGACACGAGTTCATCCCTATATGTACAGACCCCACCACCACCGGACGGGGACACCACCACCACCGAGCGTTGACCGCTCATCAACGCTCGGTGGTGGTGGTATCTCCCGTGGGGCGGAGCTCTTGGATCGAAGTGGCTAATATCGTAATCTGCGCATGAGCATTTGGGGTGTAATAAGTAAAGTGGCCATTGTGGAGGTGCGTGGGGGTGTATTTGAACGATTGAGGGACCATTCTTGGTCCGAATGAGTCAAATTGAAGCCCTCGTGGTGTAGACTACGACTCGAGGTATATGCAGGTCATCTGGGATGTCATTGGTGACGTCATCATAAGGAGTAGTAGCCAAAGTGGACATTTTGGAGTGTAGAGGAAGGTGTTTGGGCCAGAAATGGTCATCCGTGGTCCGACGTTTGGTTTCAACATTCTACGCATGCGCAGTCTGGTCGTAGTAGAAAAAGGACAGTTTCCGAGGTGCGGTGGTCCGAATGGTCCGTGTAAGGTGGGAAGCGCTCGTGGGAGACGAGTCAGACTGGCTACCTGAAAGAGTTACCTGTGTGTGCGTGTGAGTGAGTGAGTGAGTGAGTCGTTCCCAACGCCCGTCTTATCGCGATCTGGTCTGGGCGATTTGGGGTATATCGCAGCCTGGGGGGGAAAATCCCCCTATATATTTTCGCTATCGCTAACTCTAGAGGGTTGAAACTTACCACACTAAATAACTGGGTCAAGCTCTACAAGAAAATGTAAAAAAAAATCAAGATGACTGCCATGATGACGTCATGTGACGTCTTTTTCAAAAAGAGCATTTTTGGACGATATTTCGGTCAGAATTTTCGATTTTTTTATTTTTGCTTTTTCTTCCCAAAAACTGCATGATAAATTAGTAAATAATAATCTGGTGTAAAATAAAGTAGGTTTTGCCCACTTTTCCGTGCAGAAAAGCAAAACTTTTGAAGAAATATGACGAAAACATCATTTTTCTGGTACCCCACATAGAGACCATTTTGAATTTAGCCATGATCCTCTGTTCTGGGGGTCACGCAAATGCTCTTAAAATGACCCCAATATGATAGTCTAAAAAGTGACGAAGTTTCGGCTCTAAATTTTTTGTCGTTCCGTAGATAGGAGCAATAAAACCAACACGGGGCGGAAAGTGCCTCCCCCCGGGCCAGGTAGGGTTAACACATTGACGCACTAACGATGGTGAGTGAGTGAGTGAGTGAGTGAGTGGGTGAGTGAGTGAGTGAGTGAGCGGGAGCTCAGAGCTCGGAAGTGAGGTCATCGTACGCATGCGCACGAACCTGTGGTGCACCCAGCACCCTATAGTCCGTAAGGCATAGTGTACACCAGGGTGCAGGTGCACCACAGATGCGTGCGCATGCATACGATGACATTACGTCCGAACGCTGAGCTCCCACTCACTCACTCACTCTCACACTCACTCACTGACTCACTCACTCACTCACTCACCATCGTTAGTGCGTCCATGCGTTAAGACGGGCGTTGGGCACGCCTCACTCACTCACTCACTCACACGCGCACACACTCACACGCACACACACACAGGTAACTTTACCAGGTAGCCAGTCTGACTCGCCCTCCCCACCCACCACGAGCGCTCCCCACCTTACACGGCCCTTTCGGACCAGCGCACCTCCGAAACTGTCCTTTTGCTATTACTACCAGTCTGCGCATGTGTCAACGCCCGGTGGTGGTGGTGTCCCCGACCGGTGTTGGTGGGGTCTGCACATATAGGGATGAACTCGTGTCCCTCATCAGTCCATATGTATTTAGACACCAATCCAACCCGACGCTACCCCAAACGAACTTCAAAATAAGGCCTCCCTCGGATAAATCGGGCCATTATGGGTCCATGTCAATCTCAAAACTTTCATTCCAACCCTTCTTCTACTGCGCTTGCGCATACAAACTCTTTTCCCACCCCACACCTATCCAGCTGGACGCTCTTCCACGAGAGCGCATGCGCCGATTGACGCGACTTCCAATAAAAAAACACGCCAGTTTGACACTACCCCACGAGATCTTCACTAGGATACCCCAGCCGGTCCATTGGGACCAGGGTTGGTCCATATCTATCCCAAACACCTTCCTTCACACCCCAAAAACGCCCGTTTCGCTAATACTCGTACTGATGACGTAACAGATGACATGGACATCCTTCAAGTCGTGGTCTACACCCCGAGAGTTTCAAGATGACACCTACACGGTCCATTCGGACCACGAGTGGTCCCTCCTTCACCCCCCAAAATGCCCACTTTGGCTACTACTCTTACTGATGACGTCACCGATGACGCCACAGATGACGTGGACATCCCCAAATCGTAGTCTACACCACGAGGGCTACACTTTTGATACCTCACACGACGTATTCGGACCAAGAATCGCCCAAACACCCCGCAAAATGACCACTTTACTTACTCCACCCAACTGCGCATGCGAAGTTTGACGCGACTTCCAATAAAAAAAAACACGCAAGTCTGACTGTACCCCACGAGAGCTTCACACTGATACCCAACCCGGTTCATTTGGACAACAGATGGTCCCTCAATCACTCAACAGACCTCCACGAACCCCCAAAATTCCTACTTTCTACACTACGGCCAGACTGCGCATGCGCAGAATAATGAAAACGGACGATGCTCCTCCACGAGAGCTTCATAATTAGACCTCATACGAACCACTAGGGGTCGCCCTAGACCCTAAAACACCCGCCCCAGCGATATTTGCGCAATGCGCATGCGCACAGTGACTTTTCAACCAATCGCTTCGGCACCCCTCCCATCGTGTTCTACGTGGTGAAACGAGAAAAACAAGACCCCACAACCCATACCGCAAATGTCCAAGAGTGGGGTTCCCAGTATGGACCTATCCACTTAGCAAGTATGGGCCTATCCAGGCCTACCTGAACTTTTCAAAAAAAATCACCGCTTAGCCTCCCATCGTATTCTACATAGTCCATGAGCCAGACCCCAAAATTTCATCATTTGGTACCACCTGGGGTGGCAAATTCTCATTATGTTTTTTTGAAAGTCCTATATCCTTAGATGGATAAAAACTTTGAAAGCAATCCGGGACAGACAGCTTAGTGGTAGTAATCACCTCTTAAAGACGAGCACCCGTGTCCAATCTGAGGGACCAGATTTGGGGGTAGGGGAAATATAAAGTCGAATATCTTTGCAAGTAATGGTGATATAGTGACATTCGGCCACTCGAAATGTTGGTAATATGATCCTCTATATGTTGGTATCTGCTAAATGCTAATATTTCACTTATGTAGGTCAACATAGGTCAAAAGGTCACGAAATCTGAACCCTGTCTAAAACGTGACCACCTGTAGGAAAACTCGCTGCAGATACCATACCAATGGGACTTTCTTAACCTAAATGGGTTTAAATGGAAGCCAAGAAGTACCCAAGTCTAAAATAAATCTATACAAGTGGAGTTTATTATTATTTAGACTGTGGCACAGAACTGTTTTTGATGCATTTTCAAAAATGGTCTTTTTATTGCGCTAAAACCAGGCAAAATTGTATGAAGTTGGACAGCTTGAAATTAGTTGCATATTTTGACAAATAACTACTCCAGATGCTGATGGCCATGTCTTAGGTCTATTCAGGGATTAGTTAAGCTACATTTTCAGGTAATTAGGTCACCAGAGGTCAAGGTCAAAGATTCTCAATTATTAATTTTCTACATTTTTACTTGGGACTTTCATATTACAAGGTATTTACATTGCCATCAGTTTCAAGTATAGAGTATCAGAGACCCCTGTACCGTATAACCCGTAGGGCAAAGGGTAAACCAGAGTGCGAGTGCACCAGGTATGGGTGTCCGCAGGGGTCAAAGGTCAATCATCCTCCAAATCCACTTTATCGCTCATTAAGGCGCTGAGACGGGCGTTAAGGCGTACAGATAGGGCGTTAAGGCGTTGAGACGGGTGTTAAGTCGTAACGACGGGCTTTGACGGGCGTCACTGCATTTCGATGTATTGGTGGCAATTCCATGAAAATCAGAGCTTCTGAGCTAGTTCACCAGGGCGTTGAAGCGTTAAGCTAAGCGTTGATGAGCGTTACCGTCTATAAGAGCAAGTTTATTCCCAAAACACGCACAGTCGACATTCAACCGTCAACATGGCTTATACTTTCTCTAAGTGCGAACGCACGTTTACCAGACGTTAAGATATGATGCAACACGAGAAAAATATACATGGGATTGAAGACCGCGAGGCACAAGAAGCCGATACAGAGACTGTTGAGAGTCCATCTACTGATACCGAAACAGAGATTGCTGAGATTCTATCTAGTGATACGGAGAGCTTGACCTCAGATAGTCAGCCTACGTCCGAGGAAAGTGAGGCAGTACCTAGCTTCTTGGATCGTGTTGTGAGAGCAGCTATCAATATTCACTCTGCTGCAATCGAGAACGCCGGACAGGATTAACTTACAACAGGCATACACCCAAATGCGCCCCTGCATCAAGAGAACAGCCATTGCGATTTATGAAGAGTATACCTTACTACCGCTTGAAATGAAAGGCGACCCCACGCACAGGTCCATCATGAAGACCAAGCGTCACTCGGAAGAGGACATGGGCTACCATCCACCAAGGCCCTGGAAAATGCGATCAGAATGCGCAAACAACTCTTTCAGGACATGCTGCCTCAGTGGTATCCTGAACTGCCCGATGATTCTTAGGTCACACCGAGCAAAGATGGAACTTTCTCAAAGGACGGCTTATGATTGGACAAGAGCAGCCGAGAATATGACAGATGCAGCGCCAAATGGCGGACTCTGATCGGACAAGAGTCTTCTTGAATTGTAAACATGTCCAACGCGGCTGTTGTTGTTGTTCTCTCATGTATCATCCTTGTTGTTGTTGTTAAGGCGTAATGAAGGGCGTTGACGGGCGTCACTTCTGTTCCAATGAATTAGTGACAATTCCATGAAAATCAGAGCTTTTGGGCTAATTCACCAGGGAGTTGAAGCGTTGAGCTTGGCGTTGGCGAGTGTTGCTACAAGATGTGAACTTCAAACAACGCATTCGGACCCAGAATGATCCATTTCTACCCCAAACATCTTCCTTCAAACGCCCAAAATATCCACTTGGCTACTACTCGTAAACTCACTCACTCACTCACCATCGTTAGTGCGTCCATGCGTTAAGACGGGCGTTGGACATGCCTCATTCACTCACTCATTCACTCACTCTGGGAGTTCATTTGGACCATTTTGGCCCCATCAGCCCATCGACGGGCAGTTCCGGATACCACTGAGGCAGCATGTCCTGAAAGAGTTGTTTGCGCATCCTGATCGCATGTTCCAGGGCCTCGGTGGGTGATAGCCCCATATCCTCTTCCAAGTGACGCTTGGTTTTCATGATGGACCTGTGCGTGGGGTCGCCTTTCATTTCAAGCGATAGTAAGGTATACTGTTCATAGATCGCCATGGCTGTTTTCCTGATGCCGAGGCGCATTTGGCTGTTGTAAGTTATCCTTTCCGGCGCCCTCGATTGCTGCAGCGTGACTATTGATAGCTGCTCTCACAATACGATCCCAAAAGGTAGGCTCTGCCTCACTTTCCTCGGACGTAGGCTGCCTATCTGAGGTCAAGCTCTCCGTATCACTAGATAAAATCTCAGCAATCTCTGTTTCGGTATCAGTGGATAGACTCTCAGCAATCTCTGTTTCGGTATCACTCGATGGACTCTCATCACTCTCTGTATCGGGCTCTTGTGCCTCGGAGTCTTCAATCCCATGTATATTTCTCTTGTGTCGCATCAAATCGTATCGTTCGCACTTAGAGCAAGTATAAGTCATGCTGACGCTCGAACGTCGACTGTGCGTGTTTTGGGAATACGCTTGCATTTATAGACAGTAACGCCCATCAACGCTTAGCTTAACGCTTCAACGCCCTGGTGAACTAGCTCATAAGTTCTGATTTTCATGGAATTGCCACCGATACATCGAAATGTAGTGACGCCGTCAACGCCCGTCGTTACGCCTTAACGCCCTTCTCAACGCCTCAACGCCCTATCTTTACGCCTTAACGACCGTCTCAGCGCCTTAGCGAGCGATAAAAGGGATTTTGAGGACGATTGACCTTTGACCCCTGCGGACACCCATACCTGGTGCACTCGCATGCTGGTGTACCCTATGCCCTACGGGCACGATGGCTCTGATGCTCTATACTTGAAACTGGTTGCAATGTAAATACCTTGTAATATGGATGTCCCAAGTAAAAATGTAGAAAATTAATAATTGAGAATGTTTGACCTTGACCTCTGGTGACCCAATTACCTCGAAATGTAGCTTAACTAATCTCTGAATAGACCTAAGACATGACCATTAGCATTTGGAGTAGTTATTTGTCAAAATATGCAGCTAATTTCGGGCTGTCCAACTTCATACAATTTTGCCTGTTTTTAGCGCAATAAAAAGACTATTTTTGAAAATGCATCAAAAACAGTTCTGTGCCACAGTCTCAATAACAATAAACTCCACTTGTTTAGACTTATTATAGACTTGGGTACTTCTCGGCTTCCATTTCAACCCATTTAGGTTCAGAAAGTCCCATTGGTATGGTATCTGCAGCGAGTTTTCCTACAGGTGGTCACGTATTAGACAGGGGTCAGATTTCGTGACCTTTTTACCTCTGGTGACCTACATAATTGGCATATTAGCATATAACAGATACCAACATATAGAGGATCAGATTACTAAAATTTGGAGTGGCCAAATATCACTATTTCACCATCACTTGCAAAGTTATTCAAGTTTATATTTTCCCTACCCCAAAATCTGGTCTCTCAGATTGGACTCCGGTGTCCATCTTTAAGAGGTGGTTACTACCTTTAACCTGTGCGTCCCGGATTGCTTTCAAATTTTTTTTTTTTGCATCTATGGATATAGGACTTCCAACAAACATAACGAGAATTTGCCACCCGAGCGGATTTGGGAATACGCTCGCATTGATAGACAGTAACGCCCATCACCGCTTTGCTTAACGCTTCAACGCCCTGGTGAACTAGCTCAGAAGGTCTGATTTTCATGGAATTGCCACCAATACATCGAAATGCAGTGACGCCGTCAACGCCCGTCGTTACGCCTTAACGACCGTCTCAACGCCTTAACGCCCTATCTTTACGCCATAACGCCCGTCTCAGCACCTTAACGAGCGATAAAGGGGATTTGGCGGACGATTGACCTTTGACCCCTGCGGACACCCATACCTGGTGCACTCGCATCCTGATGTACCCTATGCCCTACGGGCTATACGGTACAGGGTGCACCAGCGATGGCTCTGATGCTCTATGCTTGAAACTTGTTGCAATGTAAATACATTGTAATATGAAAGTCCCAAGTAAAAATGTAGAAATTTAATAATTGACAATCTTTGACCTTGACCTCTGGTGACCTAATTACCTCGAAATGTAGCTTAACTAATCCCTGAATAGACCTAAGACATGGCCATTAGCATTTGGAGTAGTTATTTCTCAAAATATGCAACTAATTTCAAGCTGTCCCACTTCATACAATTTTGCCTGGTTTGAGCGCAATAAAAAGACCATTTTTGAAAATACGTCAAAAACAGTTCTGTGCCACCGTCTAAATAACAATAAACTCCACTTGTTTCGACTTATTATAGACTTGGGTACTTCTTGGCTTCCGTTTGAGCCCATTTACGTTGAGAAAATCCCATTGGTGTGGTATCTGCTGCGTGTTTTTCTACAGGTGGTCACATTTTATTCAGGATTCAGATTTCGTGACCTTTTGACCTCTGGTGACCTACATAATTGACAAATTGGCATATAACAGAAACCGCCATATAGAGGATCAAATTACCAACATTTCGAGTGGCCAAATGTCACTATATCACCATTACTTGCAAAGTTATTTAACTTTATATTTCCCCTACCCCCAAATCTGGTCCCTCAGATTGGATTCGGGTGTCCATCGTTAAGAGGTGATTACTACCATTAAGCTGTGAGTCCCGGATTGCTTTCAAAGTTTTTTTTTCATCTATGGATATAGGGCTTCCAAAAAAACATAATGAGAATTTGCCACCCTAGGTGGTACCGATATCTGGTCTGGCTCATGGACTAACAGCTCGAGACGAGAAAAACACAAGATCCCACATCCTATAGTAGAATCCAACAGAAAAAATGACCTCCCTATACTCCAAACGGACATTCCCTTTATTGGTTCACAGTCACTGGAGTCATGGGGAGATCAATCTTGCTGGACCGTCACGTCACCGGAAGCGACGTCACAGAAAGTGACCCGGATGTAACCCAGATGTCAGGTGACCGGATGTGACGTCATCGTGACGTCAACCGTGATCCTCAGCCTCACTTTTGAGCCTCATTTTTTCGACAGAATCGGTCCTTCATATACTACTATTGACCATTCCTCTCATGCATCAAACTAGCTTGTTATTTTTTTTTATAAATTTGTAATTTTGTATTATGCCCGCTCGGGCTCTGTTGATAAAAGTATCCTGCGTGATAATAATATATTTCGGTCATGAGCACGGCAATCTCTAATGAAAGCATCGAAAGGTGCTAAAACAGGGAAAGAATTGGTCCTGTTTAATATGTTTCTTATGTGTTCCACTCGTTGCATATGTGGTATGAATTTGAAAAGTGTAGCTCGAATTATTCAAGAGACTTCATTAATACTGTAAAGTCAAGGCAAATGAGAGTTGCATATGTGGTACCTGTGGACGATGGAGACAAATGTCGAAGCGTTAAACTGGTATCAAAAATGTGTACAAGTTAGTAGTAAACAATATCGATGGTGTTTACTCCATGGAATACAACTTTTTTATAAACCTGTAGTGTTATATACAACTTTATTATATACCTATAGTGTTATATACAACTTTATTATATACCTATATTGTATGGGTGTACAACTTTATTATATACCTATAGCGTACAGGGGTATAACTTTATTATACACCTATAGTGTATAGGTGTGTAACTTTATTAAAAACCTATAGTGTTATATACAACTTTATTATATACCTATAGTGTTATATACAACTTTATTATATACCTATAGTGTTATATTCAACTTTATTATATACCTATAGTGTATAGGTGTTTAACTTTATTATATACCTACAGTGTATAGGTGTATAACATTATTATATACCTATAGTGTATAGGTGTATAACTTTATTATATACCTGTAGTGCATAGGTGTATAACTTTATTATATACCTATAGCGTTTATTATACAACTTCATTATATACCTACAGTGTAATAGGTGTATAACTTTATTATATACCTGCAGTGTATAGGTGTATAACTTTATTATATACCTATAGTGTATATGTGTATAACTTTATTATATACCTATAGCGTTCATTATACAACTTTATTATATAACTATAGTGTTTATTATATAACTTTATTATATACATGTACCTACAGTGTATAACTTTAGTATATACCTACAGTGTTTATTATACAATTTTATTATATACCTGTAGCGTTTTTACTAACAAGATAGGAAATCGGCAGGCTTGATATATTTCAATCTCAATGGCGGGATTCGGTTAGATATAATAACGCCAGTAGAAGAGAATCATCCCTACAGAAAGCTTAATTTTAACATTGAAGCGAGTGGAAAAACTCTCAAAAAGTGCAATTCAGTTTCGCTTTCAACACATAATTTGAATAGATCTTTATCTTTTTACTTGCTTGCTAGCTTGTGTAATTCTATGTTAAGGAGGCTAGATTTTCAGGGAAATACCTGCTATGCGCCATTCATCTACACAAGACCAGTTAAATCCTAAATCCTCGCAGAGGGTTTACCTGGAAATGCTTAGTGCTTCGAATGAGTTCTTTAGTCGATTCCTCTATTATACAATCTCATGCATTTCATACATTGCGCTTGTTTTGCATTAGCATGTCGGTATTCCAAGCCTACGGGTTTTGCTTTGACTTCCGATGTCGATTTCAGCTTGACCGAGTTGAAGAAACCGAGAAACGGCGGGTTGGGAGATTAATTCACAGAAATTATTCGAAAATAGGTCGAACTACATCATATCGCGTTAAATAAACGGAGTGGCGAGGAAATTTCAATCATTCTCTCATGTTGCGCAGAGGTGCTGTAATGAAAACCATACAGCTTGGGTAGATGGCACCTCTGAAATTGCTCATAATCCAGTTCATCTAGCATCGGAAGAAACTAGGAAAACGTTTCCTGTTTAAACAAAACTTGTGTGAAATTTCACTGAAGCAAGAGTTGAAGTTTATTCTTCTCAAGCACTTGACTGAAAAATTTCACCCAAGTTGAGTGGTTCAACTTGAGTAGAATCAACTTCTCTCAACTTGAGTGAGTTATCAACTCGAACTTGAGTGAAGTTCACTCATACTTGAGCGGGTTGAATTTCCGCGCTTACTTGAGTGAACTTTTCACTCAAGTTTTTTAGAGAGTAGCGTGGAGAGTAACGACGACTGACTGTTGAATGTCGGATCTGTCACATGTCTGATAACCAATATATAATATGTTATTTCTCACGTTAAGATAGACAGTTGATGAAAAACAAAAGTATTTCTCTTGATGTACAATGCAGGCATTTGCCCATGCTCAGTATCAGGAAATGAGGAAAAGATAAGAACATAAGTTGATGGTTCAAGTGATGTGGAATGTCTAGACCAATGGTCGATGTGAGTATACATAAAATATACAGGTAAGACAAAGTTCCAATTCGACAACGTATTTCGAGAACATGTAGCCTCTAGAACAATTTCATTTTCATGTATAACACGGAGATAATCTACGGTTTCCCCTAATTTTTGTTGGACGTTCTCCGGAATCGTTGAAACTTTGGAGCTGCATTGGTCATGTTGTTATTTTTAATAATCGTGCGTAAAATAGAAATTCCGACAAATGATATGGGGTGCTGTTTAGAAATTGCCTTTCTGAAAAAAAAATCCTGACAGGATTGCGGCATTGTCTGTGCTCAGTCCGCTCAGATATCAAGCGTCTTAAAGCTTGGTACACACGACCAATTTTTCCTTGTCCAGTTTTCATTCATCCGTGTGAACGACTGACCACAATTTTCTACATGGGTGCATGTAGAATAAGGATTTATTCCCGAAAATATAAAAAGCGGAACACGGACTTTACCCCTACAATAGGGGAAACTCCTATAGGGGTAATATCGGTCCCCGAGCTTATCGTGGCCTGCCTATCAAGTTATGGGTGGGTGCATGTAAAAGGTTCTCCAGAAAAAAAATATTAAAAGCGGAACACGAACTTTACCACTACAATAGGGGCCTGATTCGCACATTTGCATCTTTAGGGGAAAATGCCTATATGGGGTATGGGGGTGGTCATTTTTTGTGGATTTTATTATGGGTTGTTTGGTCTTGTTTTTCACATCTCGCCACGTAAAACACGATGGGAGGGGTCCCGAAGGTAAGCGGTTATTTTTTTTAAAAAGTTCACGGAGGTCTGGATAGGCCCATATAGACCCATACTGGCTCAGGGAGATAGGTCCTTACCGGGAAATTCACACATGTTCATTGCGATGTGGGTTGTTTGGTCTTGTTTTTGACGTTCCACCATGTAGAACACGATGGAAGGGGTCTCGAAGTTAAGCAGTGAATTTGTTCGAAAAGTCCAGGCACCTGTATATAGGCCCATAGGCCTACTGGCTCAGTGGATAGGTCCATACTGGGTGGACGTTGTGGGGTCTAGGTGAGCCCCTAGTGGTCCGATGGTGTGGTATGAGGTCTTATTTTGACGCCCTCGTGCAGGAGCATCCGACTGGACTAACGTATCGTCCGTTTTCAATATTCTCCGCATGCGTAGTCTGGCCGTAGTATAGAAAGCAGGCATTTTGGGGGTGCGTGGGAGTGTTTTCGTTTAGAAATGGACCACTATTGGTCCATGTTTGTGGTTTGGTGGTGTGGGTTCTGCGCAAGTGTGCGATGTGTGACGTCACTTCCGGTTTCTATGACCAAAACCTACCTCCGACAACAGAAGAGTTCCAATTTTCCTTAGACCTTAGACGTATGGAATGCATGTACTGACTTTCAACATCCGGGTTTCCCATTGCATTTATGGAATGCATATACTCACTTTCAACATCCAGCACCTCTTCAACATCCGGGGGACTGGAGTGTGAATCCGTCTTATATCCGGGTACTCTTCAGCATCTGGGACCTCTTCAACATCCGCGGTTTCAACGGACCGCCCGCCCGCACGCCTGTGAGGGGTTATCCGGCCGCGCTTGGGTTTTTCCCGGCCGCACGCAGCGAGCGGGTTATCCGGCTGCGCGCAAAGAACACCAGACCTTGGACTCCGGGGTCAAGACCTTTGCAAGTGTGTGTGCTTTGATGGAGGGGCTAATAAAATGTATAATCTTTGATGTTGTTGTTGTTGCTCTCTTTTTGGACTAACCAATCAGCATAGTACGTATCACGGACTACACCCGTAGAGCTACGTATAGGTGCGCATGTGTGACATGGTCTATAAAACATGGCCCCCGGCGACCCCCACCCCCATTCCTACTGTTGCAGAACCATGACGGAAACCTATCCCAATAAGACTCGCATTTTACAGCAAGCGACCGTGGTTAATTCACTCACGGGTTACCGAGCAGTGGTTCGGTCCATATTTGCAGATGGCGATGACAACGTGGGGCGACGGCAGATCCTGAAAGAGATCACAGAAGCGGTGTGCACTCGAAGGAGAGGTGTGCTATCACTCGCCACTACTGGACTATGACAGCCATCCTTGATGCCCGGACTATGGACCACGAGCGCTCACGCCGGAACCAGCGACGGCTCGTTGGCCTAGTAATGGTATTTGCCCTATTGGCTGTGGCAATGACAAGGATAGCGACAGAAAAAGAATGACTCTTCAGAGCCTCCACAGATGCGCTTATTCAACCGTTATATACGAGGGTCAGTCACAGTGTGCGTCATTCACCGTTCGTCATCGAGTCAACCATGTCATCAGTCCTACGAGCCATCCTTCCCCTTACACCCCGGGTGGGGTTACACGTCTATGACGATAAAGTCACCATCGTTGAAGACCGTGGCGCTGGTCGCGCGCTGAGACCGTATCGAATACGGTTACGCTACACCGTGACGGCTGGACCAAATTTAAACGGGTGTTGAGCGATGAGCTCGACGGAAACCTCATCCACATAGACAATGCCATCTAGGTACACCGTGGACCCTTCTTCCTACGCCTGTTCCGTTACCAGGACCCTACGCGAGGCTTCACCCTAGACCCCGGTCTGTGAAAAGCCTTCGAGAAATTGGTGCCTATTGTGGACCAGCTGTTTACACCGGACGAGCGGTCAGCGGTTCAGTTGGGGTGGGCTTGTGCCCTGAGTGAATCGGTGGCAGAATCCAATGACCCAATGAACAAATTACCAAGCCTAGCAATGAAGCGGAGGCAGACGACGATGCCATTGATTATCCGGTTAGACTCAGTCAGCCCAGTGACATGACCACCCGATCCTTTGATCTCACGTCATAAACTTTTCCTCCCTATAAATACGAGAGACAGACAAATCTTGTACCATTCACGTACTGACCATGACGGGGCATATAATACGGGCGTTTCTCCGCTTACCCCCGAGGTTTTCTTGCACGTCTATGCGAATACGGTCGATATCATGGAGCAGGTGGGAGGCATCTGTGATGCGGACTCACACAACCGTGCCCGGCTAACATTCGTCTGTTGCGGGAGGGCTGGACCAAATTCAAACGCGTGTTGTCTGGTGAACTGGACGGCGACCTCATCCACTTGTGTCACGATGTGTACATCCGAGGAGGCCCCTTTGCTCAATTAGCCCGGCTAGATGGGGGTACAGTGCATTTTACCCTTCACCCTGTACTATGGTCTGCATTGGAAGTACACTACGTCTGAAAACCGACCGGATTTCACCACTCACAGTGAACGCCCATCGACAACGGCGATCGACGTTGTTGTTGTCCCCACCACCACCCCAGTTCACTCGTATCAAATTTACAAGAGCGGGTTACCACGACAGCGGATACTCCTTCAACCAAGGACCCCCGATGGCAACATTCCTTCACTTGCGTCATCGCAGGACCGACGGGTTCCGGCAAAACGCACTTTGGCAGGAAGCTCCTTCAACACGCCGACAGCATGATCACCCCACCCATTGCCCGAGTCGTGTGGTGTTACGGACAATGGCAGGCAGCGTATGCAGCAATGCCCCACATCACGTTCGTGGTAGGCCTACACAACCTGGCCGATTTGAAACCGGACATCTCGGTGGTTCTGGATGATCTCATGGCGGAGACGGATGCGCGGGTCACCCAACTCTTTACCAAAGGCAGCCATCATCGACGGGTCAGCATTATCTACATTGTGCAGAATCTGTTCAGTAAAAACAAAGAACATCGGAACATCAGCTTAAATGTCCACTACCTGGTGGTTTTAAAAAACCCGAGAGATACCACTCAACTGCTGCACCTGGCGAGGCAGATGTACCCTGGACGCACCGCGTTTGCACTGGAAGCGACAACCCCTCAGCACGGGTATATGCTCTTCGACCTGAAGCAAGCCACCCCCGACCACCTTCGACCACGAACCGGTATCTTTCCCGGAGAGACCCACCACGTGTACATGCAAAAATAATGTAAACACACCCACACTGGCTCCTCCAGCTGGGGTGTGTGTTTGATGATGGGATAATAACAAGAATTAACACAACATCATGATCCCGCAAAAGGATAAAAACGGCAGGGTTGTCGGTTCTAGCATTAGCTGTACATGATGTCTACGCGAGTACGGAAGCACGCTCCGACGCTCTGTGTATTGAAGACGGCCCCACCCGAGATGGTTCGAACCATTGTACGCGGCGCGGACCCTGACCTTGTAGGCTGTCTGTGCGAGATCGGGTACAACCTGTTAAAAGGCAAAGTACCACTGACACCGGTTCAGAAGACCAAGTTGGCCAAGCATAAGACAGGTCTCCGAACCCTAGTCCAGAAGCGAGTCTCTCAAACACAAAAAAAAAGGTGTTACAGAAAGGCGGCTTTCTCGGGGCCATTTTAGCACCGTTGGCCGCTTCCGTGTTGGGTCCAGTATTGGGTGGACTGTTCGGCCGACAATGAACCACACGAAAAAAATGGTCCTCGTCGAACCTCGGATCCTTCAAAACCTCCAATCACCATACCCCGTACCCTCTACGGTGAAGACGATGAACACTCGATGAAGAGATGCAACAGATCTTACAAAGACCGGGGTTAAGCGACAGTGAGAAAGTACAACGGTACAATGAGACGCTTCAACGGTACATGACGCTCATTGACTAATACAAAGCCCTCTCTACCCCAGCACCACCACCACCACGCGACAGACCACCGACCTCAGCACCGCTCCAAAAGCCGCCATTACCAGGGGTACCACCCACAGCCCCACAGTGGGTTGAAGACGAAATCCCCAAGAGTGTACCGGCATCGTTCAAGAAACAAGCTGGCCTGGTATAACAACGGGTGAAACAGAATCCTAACATGACTTGAAACGATAAAGGCGAACTACTGGTACAGAATCAGGTGGTCCCCGGTACCCATATGACGGATTTAGTGAATGACCTGATGCGTCAATGCATCAGCGCTGGGCCTGGATGCAGCGGACCCAGCAATCGTTGGTGCTCGCACAACGACAGACGCGATTCCCATATACCTGGTAAGCGGCTTGGAAACCGAAGTCACCCCCAAAACACCACAACGACGGGCACCTTCTTTTCACTCCTTTAAAAAACCACCCTTGATCAAGACACCCCACATCGCCAATGCCGTGACACGTAGCAAGTCACAGTGACGAACACGATGCCGGACTCTCGCCCAAGGCCTGGAACACCTATTAAAACCAACAGCAGCAGCAGGAAAGCTCAGTCGCCATGCTTTACCTCACCCTACTCAGTAACGGTTCGCTCGCTGTGTTTCCTGACACATTTACCGTTGTATTTACCTGGACGCTGGGAATGTGGACTCGTGGATATCCAATACCCTCACTCGTGGTACAACGTGCGAGCCAATGAAGTGTGGTACGAGGTGACCTACGAAGGAAAAGGCACCCGACTCACCATCCCCGAAGGCCAATACGATACCCCCAAGGAGTTCATGCAGGGGCTGACAAGACTGTTGCATTATAAGGCTCTACGGGAGGTCACGAATACTTCAAAACCCATAAAAAACTTTCCCTTCAAGAATCACGTGGGCTTCGATTACAACGCACACAACGACAAGGCACAGATCCTCCTCACCGCCAATGTGAGTGTCGTACTGAGTCGTATGCTACAGCAAATGCTGGGTCTTGCTCACCCGACCTACACGGGTCCATCCCGATGGATATGAAGTCGGGTATGTACGGACTCTACGTCTACTCGGACGTGGTCGACAACCACATCCTGTGCGATGTCAACACACCTCGGTTACGGGCGGTCCCCATTAAAAAGAAGTATGGAGATCAAGTCACCCACAGTTTCACCCACATGCTCTACCTACCAGTACGACAAACCGATATCAACACTATCACGGTGGATATAAGAGATGACACTGGACGACCGGTCGCATTCGAACGAGGAAAAGTGGTGCTGACACTTCATTTCCGACAAGCATGTTCCACTTTGTATAATGAAAGTACCTTAAGAATGCGATGCAAGCAGCTATATGAACTATTATACCCAACAGGCCGGAGGTGGCCTTCCGGTCTTTGCAGGTACACGCATGCAACGATGACATGGGCTGGGGATCAAACTCGGGAGTATCGTCGAAACGTTCTTACCCATGGTGACGCGTGGGGTAAAAGCAATGGGCAAACAAGCGGTACGCAGTGGACTGAAAGTCGCCGGTGATGCCTTGGCGGGTACGGCACCTAAAAAAGCACTGAAACGCCGAGATAAAGAATCAGGAGGCGTCTAGGTCGCCAAAGCACAACGCACCGTATGGAATAAAAGACCTGCACCACCGAGACCACGCACCAGTCGACGACCGACCCAGAGACGACGCACATCGAAGACCCAGGATATCTTTTCTTAAACATGTCCTTAATCCACGCAGAGTCCTGCCCCTCCACCAACAGCGAATTTGATTTGTGGATCGTCCCGCCCACACAGACCAGTCCCGAACAAGGATTATGGGTGGAGCATCTCCCGCTATCCAGCATCAACGAAACAGGGCCTATCGAGTTCACTATCAGTAATGCGGATACGGCCTATGCGGATTTAGCCCATACGTACTTGTATGTGCAAACCAAGTATGTGAAAACCAAGATCGTTGATGGGGATGGCTCCAGAATCATCGACAATGCCACGGTGGGCCCGACGAATCTCTGGCTGCACTCTATGTTTCAACAGGTGGATATTTTTCTCAGAGACAAACTCATCAGTGACTCGACCAATACGTACCCCTATCGAGCCTACATCGAGACGCTTTTGTCGTATGGACGAGAGGCTGAAAAATCTCAGCTGACGGCCGGTTTATTCTACCAAGACACAGCCGAGCACATGGGCACGGTCGACAGTGGTGCGGGATATAACAAACGGAAGGCTTTCACCGCGAACGGCGCCTCGGTGGATCTCATGGGTCGACTGCACGCAGACCTCTTCATGCAAGACCGGTACCTCTTGAACAAGATCCCCATCAAAATCCGACCGATGCGGGCGCCTCCGACCTTCGCCTTGATGGCCACTGACGTAGACGGGCATGTAGCCGACTATAAAATCGTCATCCAAGACGCAGTTCTGTATGTCCGAAAATTGAAACCGAATCCAGCCGTTTAATTGGTACACCTAAAAGCCTTGGAAACAAAACCAGCCCAGTACCCTATCCGACGTGTGCCAACCAACGTGTTCTCTGTGCCTGCTGGAAATATGAGCGCCAACAAAGAAAACCTGTTCCTGGGGAAACTACCCAAGCGATTGATCCTGGCCTGTGTGGACAATACCAGTTTCTGCTGAGCCTACCCAGAGAACCCGTTTGACTTTAAACATTTCGGCATCAATGTTGTGGCCCTGCATGTGGACGGACAACAGGTCCCAGCCACGGCCTTAACACCGAATTTTGGGCGCGGGAATTTCATTCGAGAGAGAGAGAGAGAATTAGGTTTATCGTCGCATTCAGAAATATTTCAGCTATATAGCGAGAATTTCATTCGAGCCTATCAGAACCTGTTTACAGCCACCGGTCAATTCAACCAGGACGAAGGGAATATGAGCAGTCGGGAGGACTACGCGAACGGATACACGTTGTTCTGTTTCGATCTGACCCCACCTTAGAGTACGACCATCAGCTGGCCCTCGCCAAGCAAGGCAATTTACGGTTGGAAATCCATTTTGCACGAGCCCTCCGGAGCACCGTCAATGTGATCTACTACGAGTTTGACAACGTCATTTAAGTGGACAAGGCGCACAACGTCCTGTGTGAATTTGCCATCTAACATGGACACAGACCAGATTACCATCGTGCTGGAGAATGACACAGGGACACGTATGGTCTTTCAAGGGGTGTTCGCCCGAGATGTGTTCCCATTAGACCGTGTGTATCTTGCTACTTACGTTCTCAACACGGACCCGATGGATCGGCCCGGTCAACATTGGGTGGCCGTGTACTTGACAGAAGCGCAGGGCGAATACGTTGATCCGTACGGCCTGCCACCCCTCCATCCCGATTTAACAAACTTCATGGATCAAGGCACAGAGACGTGGTGTTGGAACAGTCAAACGTTGCAAAGCCTGACCAGTAGCGTGTGCGGACAATATTGCTTGTTTTACCTGTACAATCGATGCCAGGGAAGAACCGTAGCTACCATCGTACAGATGTTTGACGAGTACCCCAAGGCCGAGGACAGAGATGTACCCGTATATGACTGGGCGGCCCATCATTTTAATGTACAAGCCCCGTTCTGGGCTTGAGTTCTATCGATTTCAATGTACAAGCCCCCTGTTCTGGCCTTCAGTTTTCACGTGGTTATTCTCACGTTGTTGTTGTTCACTGAATACAAAAATTAGATCTCATCCAAAACCCTCTGTCTTGTGTGTTTTCGGTGTGAGCATAAAACAAGCGGCCATGAATGCTTGAACAGACATGTGGGGAATCGAATGTTAACTAAACTGGCCAGTCAATGAATGGGCTGCGAAAGTAGCGAATCAGTGGCCTAGGATGGGGCCAAATGTAACCCATCAATGTCCAGAAAACAATGCAAGAGCACTGCAGTAAAATAGAGAGCCAATGAAATCAGCCCACAGACCAAGTACATGTGTTGGTCTAGGTTGGGCGTCGCTAGGATTTTTCAATGGGGGGTCGACTATCGGGCATTCTCTCTCGTCGACTTTATGACAAAAGAGATGATTACAATATCGACATCGTAAACTATCCCTTTCTGGACAGTAATATTCCAGTGGGACCTGCATATGGCGTATACATATCTCGCTTAGTAGCATTTGCTAGATCCTGTGTTAAATGTGACGATTTTAATCAACGTCACAAAACATTGTTGCAGAAACTTATAAAACAAGGCTATTCCACCAACCGCCTAAATAGCAAAATACGAACGTAGCGTGCAAGATCTATGGCGCTACGTTTCGTAACTTGTGTCCAATTCCGCTTAACCCGGGGCTAGGGGCCGTATGAACATATGTACTTCAAGATCTTCATGGTACTCATATGAACAGTCACAATCAAAGCGTGACTGAGATACATCTTTCTTTAGATGACGACTTTACAACGATTATTATGGATTAAGAATACTGATCAGCGATACGGATTTGATATTTGTGGAACATCATGATGTCTTGCCGGCATCATTGAAAACTGTTGACCGCTTCTCTCTTGCAGGAAACAAGCCTATGTTTATGTATACTATGATTGTCTTTTTGAATTTGGTACTAATACTGTTATATGGAATATGGAATAGGTCTTTGGATTATGGACGCGGATATTCTCTAATGGACGACGGCTGGATTATGAAAGACGGACTAGACGCTTGTAATCATAGCACTTTAGGCGAGGGTCCAGGGGCCGCCTAAACCCCGGAAGCTCCGGGGTCCTAGATCGCCGGAGATGCGTTCTAAGCGTTTTCCCGGAATTAAATCTGAACATAATGTATGCAGATTTAGGGTTATATTATACAGCTCTGGGACGTTAGATGGCCTGAGATGCATTCTGAGCGATTTCCAACAATTAAACTAACACATCATTTGTCAAATATCAGTATTATATTTTATTCTCTTGTCACCTTGAAAACACAATAATAATGCTTTGGGCCGGTATACCTCGTAGGCTAACCCAGTGGCGTCGGAACGTAATTGAAAGTGGGGATGGCCCACTATCACAGCCAAACAGGCTGGGGTCCAGGGGCCGCCTAGGCCCCGGAACCTACGGGGTCCTAGATTGCCGGAGATGCGTTCTAAGCGTTTTTCCGGAAATAAAACTGATCATCCTGCATGCATATTTATGATTCTATTTTCACGATTTTTTTGCAATTATAAGCATGCATCGATATTGAAAACATCACACCTCATGCCTGCATCCATTTGACGTTCTAGTTATATTTAAAACATACAAAACGATGACATTTAGTTTTTGGGAGGGAAACCAATATGCCTACCGATACGACTCATTCACACAAAGATAAAACAAGGAAATCCTCACAGCCCAACAGGCGAGGGTCCACGGGCCGCTTAGGCCCCGGAAGCTCCGAAGTTCCAGACCTCCAGAGACGCGTTCTAAACGTTTTCCAAGAAATAAATTCGAACATAATGTATGCAGATTTATGGTTCTATTTCCACGTATGTTTCGCATTTATAAGCATTCATCGATATTGAAAAAAATCATACTTCATGGCTGAATCCATTTGACTTTCTACTCATATTTAACACATAAAAAACAAATAAAAAAACGGAGACCTTTACATCATGGAACATTAGAACCAATATGATAGCGATTCATTTACACAAAGCTAAAATGAGCGATCCTCACAGCCCGACAGGCGAGGGTCCAGGGGAGGGGGGGGGGTTGGGTGGGGGGCGGATCTCCTGTTACCGGAGATGCGTTTTACGCGTTTTCCCGGAAACAAATCTGAACACAATGTATATAGATTTATGGTTCTATTTTCACATTTGCTTCGCATAAACCCCCATCGATTTTGAAGAATATGCCGGACTCCATTTGACTTCCTGGTTTGACACAAACAAAACAGGCCTATAACACACCACTACTCGTCCTGGCACTCTATCTGTAATTTTTATGTGGGGACATGGTCAGTTAGGGATGCTGAACAGTGGAGAGACCCAAAGATATTGCTCCCCCCAAATCAAAAGGGAGATCCGATCCCCCCTGCCCCCCCCCCTGCTTCCGACGCCACTGTAACCATGTTAAAACGATTAAAACTAAACGTCATCATATCACTTTCCGACCCATATGTCATTTCATGATTGTGAGCATTAAACTTTTGCTGAAAAAATCGCAATAATTCTGTGTAGAATACCAAACTGTATATCATGGACTATATCTCGTGGCCATGGTGAAATACGGACTAGAAAAATGAAACTAATATAACTCATCATTCTGGAAATTAAAACGTGGCCATAGTAAAATACTGACTAGAAAAAAATAAATGAAAATGATATATTTTCCGGAAATGAAATATCACGAATGTAGTATAGCCTTCAGCAAAGCTTACATATACAACATCCAGTTAATTACCGGTTTTGCACTTCGCAAACGGTAGACCGAGACTGACAACATCCAGTTTATTACCGGTTTTGCACTTCGCAAACGGTAGACCGAGACTGCCGATGGCTCATTATCAAATCCCCACATGCATCGAACAGAAGGGAAAAAACACACGAGTTATAGTCTTAATGATTAATTTAATAGTAAATTCGCCTGTTTGATCAGTCGAGAGTGAAGTTTCATGAACAGAGCTACAGCTCTTTCATAATCCACTTTATGACCATAGTGTATGTTCATGAGCGCTAAAGCGGAAAGTCGTGATGAACCCATTATTGAGCGAACTGACGCGTCACTACTGGAATGGAGCATGCTTACGTTTCTGGAGACGGGCTTTTTGCATTTCTTTCTTTTCCCTTTTGCTTTTTTTTTTTGGTTTTGTTTTTGTTTTCTTTTGCTCTGTTTTTTTTTATTTGCTTTTTGCTTTTTTCTGTGTTTTTTTTTGCGCGTCCAAAGGGGGTTCGTTCGCACCTGACGACCCCCCCCACCCTAGCGACGCCCGTTAAGAGCGGGCATTCCAGCACAAAAAAAACTTGACGTGGAGTTACAAGCTACAAGAGCAACAGGTGGAGCGAAAAAACTATAGAGGGTCGAGGTGCGGGTAAAGACCAGGAAGACGGCGAGTGGAGACGCGTCCAACACCAATAGATTAAGTTTATTACTATAAGTTCCATGGTTTCCTGTATTTTTTCGTGCCAATACGGTTCTGGGGAAAACTGAGGGTTCCCCACTGGCCATTTATCATAGGTAAATAGATGGTAATATTCTGGTAGACCCTCCTCTATACGTTGATGCTTCGGAAGGATGGATAAAGGCTATCTATTGTCCCTGAAAGGGCCGGGAATTGCCGGAGAAGACCGGACATTGTCATCCACCAGGGGCGCCACCAAACCACGTGACCTGCGCACTTCCGTTTTTAATAACCCGCGAGCTGCTTGCGGCCGGGGAAAAGCCCGCGCGCATTCGGATAACCCGCTCAGGCGTGCGGGCAGGCCGAAGAAACCCCGGATGTTGAAGAGGTCCCGGACGTTGAAGAGTACCCGGATGTAAGATGGATTCACACTCCAGTCCCCCAATGTTCAAGAGGTGCCGGATGTTGAAAGTCAGTACATGCATTCCATAAATGCGGTGGGAAACCCGGATGTTGAAAGTCAGTACATGCATTCCATACGTCTACGGTCTAAGGAAAAATTGAAACTCTTCCCTGTTCGGAGGTAGTTTTTGGTCATAGAGACGTCACACATCACACACTTGCGCAGAACCCACACCACCAAATCATAAACATGGACCAATAGTGGTCCATCTCTACACCAAACACTCTCCCACGCACCCCCAAAATGCCTGCTTTCTATATTACGGCCAGACTACGCATGCGCAGAATATTGAAAACGGACGAAACATTAGTCCAGTCGAATGCTTCCCCACGAGAGCTTCAAACTAAGACCTCATACGACAACATCGGACCACTAGGGGCTCACCTAGACCCCAAAACGTCCACCCAGTATGGACCTATTCACTGAGCCAGTAGGCCTATGGGCCTACCAGGTACGTGGACTTTTCGAAAACTTTCACCGCTTAACTTCGAGACCCTGTCCGTCGTGTTCTACATGGTGAGACGTGAAAAACAAGACCAAACAACCCATATCGCAATGAACATGTGTGAATTTCCCAGTATGGACCTATCCCCCTGAGCCCGTATGGGCCTATATGGGCTTATCCAGACCTCCGTGAACTTTTCAAAACATTTCACCGCTTAACTTCGGGCTTTAAGTGTTTTACGTGATGAGACGTGAAAAACAAGACCAAACAACCCATAGTAAAATCCACAAAAAAATGACCACCCCTATACCCCATATAGGCATTTTCCCGTATAGATGCAAATGTGCGAATCAGGCCCCTATTGTAGGGTAAAGTCCGTGTTCCGCTTCTTATATTTTTTTCGGAAGAAACTTTTACATGCACCCATGAACAAATATTACCTCATGGACAACTATAATTTTATAGATTGGACATATAATAGTCCTAATCCAGACAAAGTTACCAAGTTCTCAATATTCCTCTCAGAGGTAGATCACTTGAATAGATTGAGCATCCATGATGTTTACTTGGACGAATTCTCAATAGAATTTTTCAGGTACAGGAACTCTAAACTGATGAAGTTAGCCAAACTTATCTTAGATTCTGTACACCCCCAACATTAGCTTGGTGACCTATAAGATTACATATTAGATATGATATCTCATATTTTTATTTTTTATTTTTTATTTATTTTTTATTTTCATTTTTGAGTGCTGTACAGGTCAATAGTGTTTCATACTACACTATATTACGGACAATTGAATTACAAATGGCCCTCATTTGGTGATTAACCCTTAATTACAGATTAATGTATATATGAAATTATCTATTACCATTATATGTATATATGAAATTAACTTATTCAATCCATGACAATCAGTCAATGCCACGCATAATTAGCGTTCAGCATCTGTGCATAGTATACTATAAATTAAATTAAAGGTTTTCACTGGGATTATGAGGGTTTATATATAATTGAAAAAAACTATTTGCTAGGTATTACAGTGAGTTCTATACTGTCCTAGCTAAACAAAAACATGTTATACTGTTTAGAAATTGACCTGTACTAGCACTCAATTCACACTTTTTTATTTTTATGGTATCTCATATTTATTTACGGTATATTTATACCTATTTACTTATTATTTTTATCCCTTCCTGTGATTTCCTGTGAATATATATTTTTTAGATTGCAGCGCTGCAACTATTATAGAAACTAGCATTACAAGGGATAGAATATTTGACCGTATATGGTACTTGGGAAAGGGGAGATAATAAACAAATTTTATATACAGTAGCGCCCTCTATTAAAGAGTCGCCATAGCTAGCTCGAGCAGCCATTCGCCTCGAGACAAAGTGTCGTCTGCTTATAGTTCAGTAGAGCTTTTCGCAGCAGTCGGTGAACAGTTTTCAGGCTGATCAGACGTGTATAGTACTTCGTGGATATGTGAAGTGTCAATCTATGATAATACTCTAGACATCTACAGAAAACAGTAGAAATAGTATAGATCCTGTGGTATACAGACACACAACCTCGTGGGAGTCAACAGAACTTTCTAAAAATAGACACTGTCCAAGAAGATTACAGACAACTGAACTTTGTGCTTTTCCTAGAAACTCTTTATCCTGATGTGTTGGCTGGATCTATGACTTTAGATTTTAGCTAGGGACTTTTAATACATCCTGTGATAATAGTGAAGAGATCTGTGAATAGTGCTGTGGTAGCAGACTGCTGTGGAGGCTGACAGATATATCGGAGGCCGGGTACTGGAGTTCCATCGTGGGTCCTTGAACAGAGGTCCAGGGGAATGCAGGGCTAGTTGTTTTTTTCAACATCCGTAAGTGTATACCGGTACCTAAAATATAACATGTATATTTTATGTTTATTAGGGCTACGAGTAGAGGAGACACTATCGGCTCCGACTTGTGTATTGATGCATCTCTATCAAGTAGAAATAGTGTCTTGAACCTGAGTGTCGGATGCCCTGATGACTCACTCTACAAAAACAAACAAATTAACAGGCAGGTTTGCCACCATAGATACAAAATTCTAGGAATTAAGGCCAGCATTTAGCAGGGGAGTCCATTTCGACCATAGACACATTTTTGAAACTTTGGCGGTTCTTTCCTCTACTCGTTATCTTATTTTAATGGTTGATCAACCCACAGTAGCGAGTAATGCACTTGTGATATATGTTTAGTATACAATATTAAATATTAATGACCGGACTCAAATTGTATCACAGCTGGGTGATAATACAAGTGCATTGCTTTGATATAAATTTTCAACAATTTTTATAATTTTTATCCTTCTTATATCCCATTTTGATTATTTTAATTCTAGCCATTCTTATCCTTGTCAGCCTATGTTAATCATAATTTTCTCACATATATATCTAAATTTCTGATGTATGATGTATTACAAACATGCATTTTATTTGCAATTAAAATTATTTTATTTTACATATATACATTCTTGACTTTCCGACTATTCGAAACTTCAATTTCCTTTTGAGTACTGATTGTACAATATGTCAGACACTGTGCAAATCACCGGGGTCCTAATTTCCTTCCTTCGGGAAGTTGTAGTGGTTGTCGGATCTTCTGTCTTGATGGTACTGGGACACACTGTGTTCATGACACAACAGCTGCATTGACCCACACGTCTCCCGCAGATTTACATATGTAAGTCTGCAACGTGGTAATAACAATTGAGGTACAATGATACAACGAATATCCGTATTCCTTGCAGCTTTGTTCAGAGATACTGGGTAGCTCGACCAGAGACTTCCGACTTCGGCTCCTTCAGTGTGATTTTGCATAGAACTTGACAGCTAATTCACATATTTCGAATATAAAGAAAATTTATCCCTTTTATAAGTATTTTCATACTTTCTATAATAAAATCTATGAGTCTGTATGTATGTGATTCTGATAATTTTTTGTATTTTCTTTTACTGTCATATGTTGCATGTTATATCATCCTCAGAGAACAACTACTCATGTGCTCCCTTGTACTCTGTCTGGGATCCAGTCCACCTCGATCGCCGAGAAACATCAGCCTGCCATATAGGCCAGCCCTTCCGCAATTAGTTACAGTCTTTCGGACCAACCATTTTAACCTACCATATACAGACTAGAAGATACCGGCATCTGAAACCATATTCTGGTGACCAACATTACACAACTTCTACCAAAAACCAACCACTGTGGCTACCTAGGTGATAATGAAGCACAACCAATGTCTTCCAGCTTGTCTACATCAATTAGAAGAAGACACCTATAGTAAGATACTTTCTTTTTACTGCGATTGTAAACTTTGTACCCGATACTTTCTTAGTTGGTACGATCTAGCTAGTAATGACATTACAACTGTATATTCAAGGAATCACAGGTTAGAGGTTATTTATTCTTCATTACATGAGATCACCACCACTGCACATGACAAGTACATATGCCACAAGGTTAAATTAGATACCAATCTAAAAGAAGTTATACACCTACTGTCTTCACTTAGGCGTAACAGAACACACCGACAAGCTTACATTTTCAAGAAAACCCAGACATATGTAAAGTCCTGGTACAATAACATCTTTAGAGAAGCCTCAGCTTATCTTAAAGAAAAAAGAATTGAAGAAGCTAGTAAGCTAGAAAGAAAAGAAAATAACACAGCCCATAAGAGGTTTCACAACTTTACTACATACAAACCATCCCCTAATTTGGAATGGTTATTACAACTAGGTCCATCTTTCATCAAAGAATTTAAAATATATGACTGCCAAAACAGTATAAGAGAAAAGCTACTACTTGGTATCAGCCTAGCTACTGGAGTACCATTTTGTGACAAACTTGGCAACCTAGTTACCAATTTGGGTTCTACTACAAATGCCACATGTGACATATCCTTAGATATTGTGGATGCTATTAGTGAGGGTAATTACAACTTAGAGAAAGCCCCCAAGAAACAATTTATTCCCACTACATGTATGCAAGAACTTAGAGATCTAGCCAATAATGATGACCTGATAGTTAACACTGCAGATAAAAATCTAGGATTTTCTATCAATTCCACCAAATGGTATCTCACAGAATGTATCAGACAGCTTAGTGATGACAACACATACATAGAACTACATGAAAATGATATACCAAACATTCTATCCAAAGCTAAATCTGAATTAACTCGCATCACTTCTACCTATCTTGGCAAAAGACAATATGACCAGCTATTAAGACACTTAGGAGACAGAAACCTAGAAGACATAGCCATTCCTACACTCAATATGTTACCCAAGGTACATAAACTCTCTGAGCCTGCAAGTTGTGACAATGAAAACCTTTTAAAAGGCAGACCCATTATCAATGGCTTCAGCCATGTTATTGTTGAGCCATCCAGGTTATTGGCTACCATAATGAAAGATTTCATCTCTATATTAAGAGAGAGATTTCTAGTACAGAACCTTCCATACCCTATCATACAGAACAGTGACCAAGTTCTGGCTGACCTCTGTAACATCAAGGTACCACCAGATGATATAGGATGGACACATTTTGTGACATTTGATTTTGAATCCCTATATACAAACGTCAAACGAGAATATGTCTCTGAAGCCATAGCCTTCCTCACAGAAAAATCATACATATCCACTAACCTACAAGATCTTTCTATGGAGTTATTTGACTTCATAAAAGAAAACTCTATATTCAACATTGGATTCAAGAAATTTTACAAACAGATCAATGGACTAGCCATGGGGTCTTATGATTCACAAGATACCAGCAATCTTGTACTACTGGTTGCTGAATACAAATTCTTAACTAGACCTTTATCCACCAATATACTGACCTTTCACAGATACATTGATGATGGAAATATTTTCCTGAAACATGATTTACCACGTACAATTTCAGTAATCAGACAATTAGCAGAACACTATCCCACAGGCATCAATATAGAATTTGTAATTAGTGCCATCAGCACACACTTTCTGGATTGTGAACTACAGATGAACTACAATACATTGAATGAGAAACAAATCCACTACAGTATATACCAGAAACCATTCAATGTTTATAATTTCCCACACTATACTTCAAATCATCCTGATTCTGTTTTTAAAGGAATCATCAAGACAGAGTGTATCAGATATTTGAGAAAATCCTGTGATGCACTAGAATATAGACATTTGATCAAGCTATTTTCACTACGATTACACAGATGCGGTTTTCCACATTCAGTCATTAGAAAACACATCAAACCATTTTCTCTACAGACAAAGGGAGATAATTCTAGAGACCTTGTCACTATCACAACATCTTCAATGAAATACAAATATCTTTGTATCAAATACAGTAGGCTCACACCAATACATCGGTGTGTACAAAATATACTTAAGAAGTATAAGTCTATTGGGTTTGTTTTCAGAACTGGCCTCAGTAACAGTAAAAAACTGAAGCAACTACTCCTAACGAAAAAACGCATGCACGAGAAGATTGGAACTTTACTGTGACCTATTACAGAGCCAACATGTTTGGTAGATGGCTGAAACCACGACAGACGCCTATCATTCCCCCTACACCTGGTTACCTTTGCCAAATGGCGGGAACTACTAACTATCCTATGCAACTTGTCCAAGAATACACAATAGATTACAAAGTGGACCGCAGAGATTTTTTTACCCGTTTTCGAGACTATCCACCCCATGAACAAATATTACCTCATGGACAACTATAATTTTATAGATTGGACATATAATAGTCCTAATCCAGACAAAGTTACCAAGTTCTCAATATTCCTCTCAGAGGTAGATCACTTGAATAGATTGAGCATCCATGATGTTTACTTGGACGAATTCTCAATAGAATTTTTCAGGTACAGGAACTCTAAACTGATGAAGTTAGCCAAACTTATCTTAGATTCTGTACACCCCCAACATTAGCTTGGTGACCTATAAGATTACATATTAGATATGATATCTCATATTTTTTCTTTTTTCTTTTTTTTTCTTTTCTTTTTTGAGTGCTGTACAGGTCAATAGTGTTTCATACTACACTATATTACGGACAATTGAATTACAAATGGCCCTCATTTGGTGATTAACCCTTAATTACAGATTAATGTATATATGAAATTATCTATTACCATTATATGTATATATGAAATTAACTTATTCAATCCATGACAATCAGTCAATGCCACGCATAATTAGCGTTCAGCATCTGTGCATAGTATACTATAAATTAAATTAAAGGTTTTCACTGGGATTATGAGGGTTTATATATAATTGAAAAAAACTATTTGCTAGGTATTACAGTGAGTTCTATACTGTCCTAGCTAAACAAAAACATGTTATACCGTTTAGAAATTGACCTGTACTAGCACTCAATTCACACTTTTTTTATTTTTATGGTATCTCATATTTATTTACGGTATATTTATACCTATTTACTTATTATTTTTATCCCTTCCTGTGATTTCCTGTGAATATATATTTTTTAGATTGCAGCGCTGCAACTATTATAGAAACTAGCATTACAAGGGATAGAATATTTGACCGTGTATGGTACTTGGGAAAGGGGAGATAATAAACAAATTTTATATACAGTAGCGCCCTCTATTAAAGAGTCGCCATAGCTAGCTCGAGCAGCCATTCGCCTCGAGACAAAGTGTCGTCTGCTTATAGTTCAGTAGAGCTTTTCGCAGCAGTCGGTGAACAGTTTTCAGGCTGATCAGACGTGTATAGTACTTCGTGGATATGTGAAGTGTCAATCTATGATAATACTCTAGACATCTGCAGAAAACAGTAGAAATAGTATAGATCCTGTGGTATACAGACACACAACCTCGTGGGAGTCAACAGAACTTTCTAAAAACAGACACTGTCCAAGAAGATTACAGACAACTGAACTTTGTGCTTTTCCTAGAAACTCTTTATCCTGATGTGTTGGCTGGATCTATGACTTTAGATTTTAGCTAGGGACTTTTAATACATCCTGTGATAATAGTGAAGAGATCTGTGAATAGTGCTGTGGTAGCAGACTGCTGTGGAGGCTGACAGATATATCGGAGGCCGGGTACTGGAGTTCCATCGTGGGTCCTTGAACAGAGGTCCAGGGGAATGCAGGGCTAGTTGGTTTTTTCAACATCCGTAAGTGTATACCTAAAATAAAACATGAATATTTTATGTTTATTAGGGCTACGAGTAGAGGAGACACTATCGGCTCCGACTTGTGTATTGATGCATCTCTATCAAGTAGAAATAGTGTCTTGAACCTGAGTGTCTGATGCCCTGATGACTCACTCTACAAAAACAAACAAATTAACAGGCAGGTTTGCCACCATAGATACAAAATTCTAGGAATTAAGGCCAGCATTTAGCAGGGGAGTCCATTTCGACCATAGACACCTTTTTGAAACTTTGGCGGTTCTTTCCTCTACTCGTTATCTTATTTTAATGGTTGATCAACCCACAGTAGCGAGTAATGCACTTGTGATATATGTTTAGTATATTACAATATTAAATATTAATGACCGGACTCAAATTGTATCACAGCTGGGTGATAATACAAGTGCATTGCTTTGATATAAATTTTCAACAATTTTTATAATTTTTATCCTTCTTATATCCCATTTTGATTATTTTAATTCTAGCCATTCTTATCCTTGTCAGCCTATGTTAATCATAATTTTCTCACATATATATCTAAATTTCTGATGTATGATGTATTACAAACATGCATTTTATTTGCAATTAAAATTATTTTATTTTACATATATACATTCTTGACTTTCCGACTATTCGAAACTTCAATTTCCTTTTGAATACTGATTGTACAATATGTCAGACACTGTGCAAATCACCGGGGTCCTAATTTCCTTCCTTCGGGAAGTTGTAGTGGTTGTCGGATCTTCTGTCTTGATGGTACTGGGACACACTGTGTTCATGACACAACAGCTGCATTGACCCACACGTCTCCCGCAGATTTACATATGTAAGTCTGCAACGTGGTAATAACAATTGAGGTACAATGATACAACGAATATCCGTATTCCTTGCAGCTTTGTTCAGAGATACTGGGTAGCTCGACCAGAGACTTCCGACTTCGGCTCCTTCAGTGTGATTTTGCATAGAACTTGACAGCTAATTCACATATTTCGAATATAAAGAAAATTTACCCCTTTTATAAGTATTTTCATACTTTCTATAATAAAATCTATGAGTCTGTATGTATGTGATTCTGATAATTTTTTGTATTTCCTTTTACTGTCATATGTTGCATGTTATATCATCCTCAGAGAACAACTACTCATGTGCTCCCTTGTACTCTGTCTGGGATCCAGTCCACCTCGATCGCCGAGAAACATCAGCCTGCCATATAGGCCAGCCCTTCCGCAATTAGTTACTGTCTTTCGGACCAACCATTTTAACCTACCATATACAGACTAGAAGATACCGGCATCTGAAACCATATTCTGGTGACCAACATTACACAACTTCTACCAAAAACCAACCACTGTGGCTACCTAGGTGATAATGAAGCACAACCAATGTCTTCCAGCTTGTCTACATCAATTAGAAGAAGACACCTATAGTAAGATACTTTCTTTTTACTGCGATTGTAAACTTTGTACCCGATACTTTCTTAGTTGGTACGATCTAGCTAGTAATGACATTACAACTGTATATTCAAGGAATCACAGGTTAGAGGTTATTTATTCTTCATTACATGAGATCACCACCACTGCACATGACAAGTACATATGCCACAAGGTTAAATTAGATACCAAACTAAAAGAAGTTATACACCTACTGTCTTCACTTAGGCGTAACAGAACACACCGACAAGCTTACATTTTCAAGAAAACCCAGACATATGTAAAGTCCTGGTACAATAACATCTTTAGAGAAGCCTCAGCTTATCTTAAAGATGTAATCAGCCTCAAATCTGGGCTGAAATCGATGTCTCTCAAACTTAACGAAAGTGACATATGTTACAACAGGTACAAAATGAAACACATCTGACCACAAGAAACTAAACTTGTTTCTACCATTCACGAGAAAATAGAAGGAGTTGATCTTTAAAAATAAACAGCATGGCATGCCGTTTATTTTTCCACGGCCGTGTCAACAAGCGTATACACGTATGGTGCTTTCTACCAACGTATGCTATGCGACATCACCGAACCGTAGGCACGAGCCATGACGCTATCCCATGGCTGCAGCTGTGCAGCATTCAAATTCGAGAGCGTCGCCACGTCACTCATACGTCACGCAGTGACGTCATTTTCCTCTCCGCGTACAACACACACTCAATGGCGAGACAGAAAAGCCGTCGAAGCGGGCAGAGTTACAAATTTCTCTGACAAGATATTCTTGCATTCGTTGTATATGACGATCCCACTGTCATCAAATATAATACATATGATGATTTGGTAATCTTCCCTGCTGAAAAAACGCACAGGGGAGAGTTTACAAAATCCATCCATTTTGAGGCTGATTACATCTTTAAAGAAAAAAGAATTGAAGAAGCTAGTAAGCTAGAAAGAAAAGAAAATAACACAGCCCATAAGAGGTTTCACAACTTTACTACATACAAACCATCCCCTAATTTGGAATGGTTATTACAACTAGGTCCATCTTTCATCAAAGAATTTAAAATATATGACTGCCAAAACAGTATAAGAGAAAAGCTACTACTTGGTATCAGCCTAGCTACTGGAGTACCATTTTGTGACAAACTTGGCAACCTAGTTACCAATTTGGGTTCTACTACAAATGCCACATGTGACATATCCTTAGATATTGTGGATGCTATTAGTGAGGGTAATTACAACTTAGAGAAAGCCCCCAAGAAACAATTTATTCCCACTACATGTATACAAGAACTTAGAGATCTAGCCAATAATGATGACCTGATAGTTAACACTGCAGATAAAAATCTAGGATTTTCTATCAATTCCACCAAATGGTATCTCACAGAATGTATCAGACAGCTTAGTGATGACAATACATACATAGAACTACATGAAAATGATATACCAAACATTCTATCCAAAGCTAAATCTGAATTAACTCGCATCACTTCTACCTATCTTGGCAAAAGACAATATGACCAGCTATTAAGACACTTAGGAGACAGAAAACTAGAAGACATAGCCATTCCTACACTCAATATGTTACCCAAGGTACATAAACTCTCTGAGCCTGCAAGTTGTGACAATGAAAACCTTTTAAAAGGCAGACCCATTATCAATGGCTTCAGCCATGTTATTGTTGAGCCATCCAGGTTATTAGCTACCATAATGAAAGATTTCATCTCTATATTAAGAGAGAGATTTCTAGTACAGAACCTTCCATACCCTATCATACAGAACAGTGACCAAGTTCTGGCTGACCTCTGTAACATCAAGGTACCACCAGATGATATAGGATGGACACATTTTGTGACATTTGATTTTGAATCCCTATATACAAACGTCAAACGAGAATATGTCTCTGAAGCCATAGCCTTCCTCACAGAAAAATCATACATATCCAGTAACCTACAAGATCTTTCTATGGAGTTATTTGACTTCATAAAAGAAAACTCTATATTCAACATTGGATTCAAGAAATTTTACAAACAGATCAATGGACTAGCCATGGGGTCTTATGATTCACAAGATACCAGCAATCTTGTACTACTGGTTGCTGAATACAAATTCTTAACTAGACCTTTATCCACCAATATACTGACCTTTCACAGATACATTGATGATGGAAATATTTTCCTGAAACATGATTTACCACGTACAATTTCAGTAATCAGACAATTAGCAGAACACTATCCCACAGGCATCAATATAGAATTTGTAATTAGTGCCATCAGCACACACTTTCTGGATTGTGAACTACAGATGAACTACAATACATTGAATGAGAAACAAATCCACTACAGTATATACCAGAAACCATTCAATGTTTATAATTTCCCACACTATACTTCAAATCATCCTGATTCTGTTTTTAAAGGAATCATCAAGACAGAGTGTATCAGATATTTGAGAAAATCCTGTGATGCACTAGAATATAGACATTTGATCAAGCTATTTTCACTACGATTACACAGATGCGGTTTTCCACATTCGGTCATTAGAAAACACATCAAACCATTTTCTCTACAGACAAAGGGAGATAATTCTAGAGACCTTGTCACTATCACAACATCTTCAATGAAATACAAATATCTTTGTATCAAATACAGTAGGCTCACACCAATACATCGGTGTGTACAAAATATACTTAAGAAGTATAAGTCTATTGGGTTTGTTTTCAGAACTGGCCTCAGTAACAGTAAAAAACTGAAGCAACTACTCCTAACGAAAAAACGCATGCACGAGAAGATTGGAACTTTACTGTGACCTATTACAGAGCCAACATGTTTGGTAGATGGCTGAAACCACGACAGACGCCTATCATTCCCCCTACACCTGGTTACCTTTGCCAAATGGCGGGAACTACTAACTATCCTATGCAACTTGTCCAAGAATACACAATAGATTACAAAGTGGACCGCAGAGATTTTCTACCCGTTTTCGAGACTATCCACCCCATGAACAAATATTACCTCATGGACAACTATAATTTTATAGATTGGACATATAATAGTCCTAATCCAGACAAAGTTACCAAGTTCTCAATATTCCTCTCGGAGGTAGATCACTTGAATAGATTGAGCATCCATGATGTTTACTTGGACGAATTCTCAATAAAATTTTCAGGTACAGGAACTATAAACTGATGAAGTTAGCCAAACTTATCTTAGATTCTGTACACCCCCAACATTAGCTTGGTGACCTATAAGATTACATATTAGATATGATATCTCATATTTTTTATTTTTTATTTTTTATTTATTTTTTCTTTTCTTTTTTGAGTGCTGTACAGGTCAATAGTGTTTCATACTACACTATATTATGGACAATTGAATTACAAATGGCCCTCATTTGGTGATTAACCCTTAATTACAGATTAATGTATATATGAAATTATCTATTACCATTATATGCATATATGAAATTAACTTATTCAATCCATGACAATCAGTCAATGCCACGCATAATTAGCGTTCAGCATCTGTGCATAGTATACTATAAATTAAATTAAAGGTTTTCACTGGGATTATGAGGGTTTATATATAATTGAAAAAAACTATTTGCTAGGTATTACAGTGAGTTCTATACTGTCCTAGCTAAACAAAAACATGTTATACTGTTTAGAAATTGACCTGTACTAGCACTCAATTCACACTTTTTTATTTTTATGGTATCTCATATTTATTTACGGTATATTTATTCCTATTTAATATTATTTTTATCCCTTCCTGTGATTTCCTGTGAATATATATTTTTTAGATTGCAGCGCTGCAACTATTATAGAAACTAGCATTACAAGGGATAGAATATTTGACCGTGTATGGTACTTGGGAAAGGGGAGATAATAAACAAATTTTATATACAGTAGCGCCCTCTATTAAAGAGTCGCCATAGCCAGCTCGAGCAGCCATTCGCCTCGAGACAAAGTGTCGTCTGCTTATAGTTCAGTAGAGCTTTTCGCAGCAGTCGGTGAACAGTTTTCAGGCTGATCAGACGTGTATAGTACTTCGTGGATATGTGAAGTGTCAATCTATGATAATACTCTAGACATCTACAGAAAACAGTAGAAATAGTATAGATCCTGTGGTATACAGACACACAACCTCGTGGGAGTCAACAGAACTTTCTAAAAATAGACACTGTCCAAGAAGATTACAGACAACTGAACTTTGTGCTTTTCCTAGAAACTCTTTATCCTGATGTGTTGGCTGGATCTATGACTTTAGATTTTAGCTAGGGACTTTTAATACATCCTGTGATAATAGTGAAGAGATCTGTGAATAGTGCTGTGGTAGCAGACTGCTGTGGAGGCTGACAGATATATCGGAGGCCGGGTACTGGAGTTCCATCGTGGGTCCTTGAACAGAGGTCCAGGGGAATGCAGGGCTAGTTGGTTTTTTCAACATCCGTAAGTGTATACCTAAAATATAACATGAATATTTTATGTTTATTAGGGCTACGAGTACAGGAGACACTATCGGCTCCGACTTGTGTATTGATGCATCTCTATCAAGTAGAAATAGTGTCTTGAACCTGAGTGTCGGATGCCCTGATGACTCACTCTACAAAAACAAACAAATTAACAGGCAGGTTTGCCACCATAGATACAAAATTCTAGGAATTAAGGCCAGCATTTAGCAGGGGAGTCCATTTCGACCATAGACACCTTTTTGAAACTTTGGCGGTTCTTTCCTCTACTCGTTATCTTATTTTAATGGTTGATCAACCCACAGTAGCGAGTAATGCACTTGTGATATATGTTTAGTATATTACAATATTAAATATTAATGACCGGACTCAAATTGTATCACAGCTGGGTGATAATACAAGTGCATTGCTTTGATATAAATTTTCAACAATTTTTATAATTTTTATCCTTCTTATATCCCATTTTGATTATTTTAATTCTAGCCATTCTTATCCTTGTCAGCCTATGTTAATCATAATTTTCTCACATATATATCTAAATTTCTGATGTATGATGTATTACAAACATACATTTTATTTGCAATTAAAATTATTTTATTTTACATATATACATTCTGGACTTTCCGACTATTCGAAACTTCAATTTCCTTTTGAGTACTGATTGTACAATATGTCAGACACTGTGCAAATCACCGGGGTCCTAATTTCCTTCCTTCGGGAAGTTGTAGTGGTTGTCGGATCTTCTGTCTTGATGGTACTGGGACACACTGTGTTCATGACACAACAGCTGCATTGGCCCACACGTCTCCCGCAGATTTACATATGTAAGTCTGCAACGTGGTAATAATGATTGATTTAATTATTTATTAAAATTAATCAATTAAAATTAATTAATTAATTCGCCATCTTGGTCCCACTCCCACATCAGCCGCCATTTTGGTCCCACTCCCACATCGGCCGCCATCTTGGTCCCACTCCCACATCAGCCGCCATCTTGGTCCCACTCCCACATCAGCCGCCATCTTGGTCCCACTCCCACATCAGCCGCCATCTTGGTCCCACTCCCACATCAGCCGCCATCTTGGTCCCACTCCCACATCAGCCGCCATCTTGGTCCCACCACCCACAGCCGCCATCTTGGTCCCACCTCCCACAGCCGCCATCTTGGTCCCACTCCCACATCAGCCGCCATCTTGGTCCCACCACCCACAGCCGCCATCTTGGTCCCACTCCCGTATCAACACACACCAACAAGTCTAGACATGCCTTGATCACGTGATCGTCATGCCTTGACCTCTGTGACCTTGAAATGAGGTCGAAATGAGGTCAATGCGGTCTGTGCCGTCCTTTATATACTACTTACGTCATGCACGATATCACAGATGCCCCGTGGGGGTAATGTTGGCATTATTAACATATTCACAGTTCTTTATGTAACTCCAAGCGGGAAAATAAACGAAGCCATTCGTTTCTTTATGCAATGTTCAATTCTCTTGGGGAACCAATTTGTTCGCACCCATATAACCACAGAGAAAGGCAGAGAACCGTCATTTCTAAGGCTGTATTACACTCTTCAACCTTCTTCCCCCAATAACTCTGATATTATATTCCAAAGACTATCCCGTCGCGTCGATGAACCTTTATATTCACCCACTCCAAAGGCTATCAGGTGTGAATTTAGAGTTTGATCTTTTTCTTCAGTGATATATTGATCAATTCTTTCATTTTTTTCTATTCTGGCCGTAGTTTGGTGATGTGCCTTGACCTGATTTCATCGTAACATTCGCGCTTTGGGATCATATGATTTCTTGTCAGCGCGTCAGCATCTTTTTCCACCGACTTTATATGTTGCGTTTGACATTATACAAGTCATAGAAAGATGGGATTAATAAAGAAACAATGCTTAATAGTTTGAAGGTGAATACCAAAGGAAGCAATTATATTCATTGTTCTTGCATGAGAAAACATCTGTACGGGCAAGGCTATTCCATTGTCACAACGAAGGTTTATCAGCGACAAAGAAACTGTCCCTTCCTCCAAAACTGTGCTTGCTATGAGCCAACACGGCTACGAATACCCAACGAATATGACCTCTCACAACCCTGAGGCTACATTGGAATACATACATAGCCTGACGAAGCAGATATCCACTATCTGCAAGAGCTTGTGACCATTAAACTTAGTTAGTCTTAAAGGTGGCGCCTTTTGTTATTCATTTATACTGTATAGACTGACACGATTACCCCCAATTTCTATTAAGCAAAAATAGTTGTATTAAAAAGTAACTCATGTTATACAACGGAACAGATACATCGTCATTACTCCCTGATTTATCTACATTAACCCTATCTGACCTGGGCTTTTTGGGGCCTGTCCTGGCATGGGAGGAGGGGGGGGGGAACCCCCCCTAATTATTTTTCTTAACTCTTGAGCTAGGGGGCCAAAACTTACTACACTGTACCCTTGGGTCAAGCTGTACCAGAAAATCTAATAAAATCCAAGATGGCCGCTTTGATGACGCCATAGTTACGTCATTTTGAAAAAGGGCATTTTTTGGTAGATTTTTCGGTCGGATTTTTCAATTTTTTTGTTTATGCAATTTCTCCGCAAAAACTGCATGATAAATTAGTAAATATTACTGTCATGTGAAATAAAATAGTTTTTGCCCACTTTTCATCGCGGAAAAGCAGAAATTTTGAAGAAATATGACAAAAATACCACTTTTCTGATACACCACGTGGACTCCATCTTTAATTTACCCATGATCCTCTGCTCCGGGGGTTATGCAAATGGCTCAAAATGACCCCAATATGATAAACTATAATGTCACGGAGTTTCAACAATTCATTTTTTGTCGTTCTAGAGATAGCGCAGAAAGTTTGGTAGGGGGGAGATGATTTTGCACCCCCCCCCCCAGGCCAGGTAGGGTTAACAACAACATCTATAGGGGTCTGAACAGTGAATGTAGCGTTGACCAATACTGGTCAAACCTGCACCATTCGCAATCCTTATACTGTATACATTTGTCGGTTTCGTACGCTAATTTGAAGGCGTTTTAACACATTTAAAACAAGGGATTTTTTAAACTACTTTCATTTCATATATAGAACATTTAATAATAGAAATACAATACTTGAGAGGCTTATTTCTGGGTTGTAAAAGACGAAGAATAACTTTTTCCGGAGAGAATAGAATCGGAATATTCACTGAGATTGGAACACCAATTTTCCAGTAAACTCCACAAAGGGCTGATTTGTTCATATTGCCAAAAGAGATGAATAATAGTCCCAGGAAGTTTGTTATAGAAAGTACGTAAGTTTATGTGCAAATAAATTAGTATTCAATATTCGGTTAATAAATCTATATTAAAACCACTTATATTTCATTCTTCTTGATTTGTTACATTTTTATTCCATATAAGCCACACCGATTTACTATATTTTTTTTCCAAGAACTGTTTCCCACCTCAGATGAGCCTTTAAGAGAGTTCTACGGTTTATTTTACACCTTTTTTTACACGTATTAACCGTGACATGGTTGGTTGTGTCAACGGCATCATATCATGTTTCTGTAATGATCCAAATCTCATGTTTTTGTCGGTGTTAGCAAGTATTCCAGAAAATTGGATGCACATCTATAAACACAGCAAGGAAGCAATCAGAGATTGCTCAATTGTATGTCCCCCCCCCCCCTTCTGCTTTAATGTGACACTGCTCCTCCATTGTTCTTTTCTGTATTGGTCTGTGGAGGCCTAATTTGGCTAATTATAAAAATTCTGTTTCAGTCACTTTTTTCGGCATGCCTCGCATAATACATATTCAAAGTATCGACCAACAAGTAATAATACAATGTTCTGATGCAAGATGATGATCACCCGGGCTTTCGCCAAATCCAAAAATGTGACCTGGTTATGAGACCTACATTCCTTGGGAGTATATTGTGGTGAAATTATTAAGCGATCAAGAACTTTGAATTTTGCACCCAATTCACTCTTTTTGGGGCAATTTCATACTTCAGGACCTATGTGGTCTGCTTTGGAATGGCCATTTTCCCGGTCCAAATCGGTTATGAACTGAGATCCAGCCCTGACAAGTCCCAATTCACAAAGACTTGATGAACAAACGGTCATAACTCTTCAAAATATATGCGAAATACGGAGAAACTTCACGCTGCACAACTACAGGCTACTGACCACACACCCTGCAATTTCATAAATGTCCATACAATATTAACCAAGATCAAGCCCGGACAAGTCCCAATTCACGGAGATTTCAGGAACAAAGGGCCATAACTCTTGAAAATATAAGCAAAACGGGGAGAAACTTTACGCTGCACAACTGTGCGGCACTGACCACATATCATGCAAATTTCATACTTGTCCATACAATATTAACCAAGATCAAGCCCGGACAAGTCCCAATTCACGGAGATTTCAGGAACAAAGGGCCATAACTCTTGAAAATATAAGCAAAACGGGGAGAAACTTTACGCTGTACAACTGTGCGGCACTGACCACATATCATGCAAATTTCATACTTGTCCATACAATATTAACCAAGATCCAGCCCGGACAAGTCCCATTCACAGAGATTTCAGAAGAAGGGCCACAACTATTGAAAATTATACCGGAACTCGGAAAAAACTCTACGCTGCACAACTACGAGACACTGGCCACATTCCATGCAAGTTTCAATCCTGTTCATCAATTATTAACCGAGATATCGCGGGGACAAGAAAATCGGACGGACAGACAGACGCTACGACGGACGGACGGACGGACGGACAAAGCGATCGCTATATGCCCCCCTCTACCCCCCCCCCCTAATTAGAGGGGGGCATCATAAACTGAAAAGACTGAACAGGTCTGATGACACCTGGTGGTAAAGTCTAAATTTGTTTCCTGGCAATAGGTTGAGAACGCCTTCAGATTCCTGTCAAATTGGTTTGCATAAGATGTCGCTTGTGGTTGCATCTCGCCCACTTGCGCCTGAAAGTGGCGATAATTCAAATTTGCTGATCATGTTATCATGTAAGCATGCTCGCAAACATACATTTTCTGAGGTTTCTGGAACATTTTCAGAGGTTTGTTTCAGATACTTATTGGTTTCCACTTTTCTGTTTGTAAACTCGTCCTGAGAGACACATTTGTTGACAAACAAATTATCGATGAAAGATCAGCAAAAATATTGTAGCTGGAGCTTGAAATAGTGAGATAACAATAGTATTTACATAATTTCCGTGCTTCTCTGGGTGGAAATTATATTACAGTAGCAATCAACGTTCAGTTAGCATTTCAGTCAGTCTCAATACCTTTTGCTTCTTATGCCTATGAAGTAGCGATTGCCTCCGTCATGTGGACTATATCTCCGGCATCGCTTTCAAAACTATCAGTGTATTTCGGCCGGGGACTTAGCATCCTCTGACTGCTTGTCCTTTAATGAGTCTCTATGCTTCTTTTTTGTACATTCTCGATTAAAAAAATGATTCATGGTGAATTATTCACGCGAAAACGTAAAGTGAACGATGCAATTTGTGAAAACAATTCTACCGAGAACTGATTTTTGCAGCGTTCGTGCATGCCCGACGCCTGATCATGCCTGTGTTTCGCATATTATCGAGAGGCAATCTGATATGGCCCAAATGCATTGATTCATTTTATCGAGAAAAAAATTATCCATTGAAAGCAGATAAACCATTAGCTTCAAGCGATCGTGCTTCAATTGTTCATCAGGAAACGAATCCTCCACATCATGATCAATTCGACGAAATTCTCGATTGGAAGTCGAACCATATTTGGGAACGTTTCAGAAGACTTTCAGTATACTTCCAGCTAACAGTTGTCTAGTGATGTTCATCCTGAGTCAAGTTAATGCAATCACTACTTTGAAAAGTGAAGAAACAGATCGATCATGTAGATACTATTGATTCGTATTTATTTCATAAATGATGCAAGAAAATTTCAAAGCAATTGTACACCAACAGATGTAAAGGTTTGATGAGAATTTTTGATGAGAAAAACAATACGGTTTCGTCAAACGAAATAGAAGACATTGGAATAACTGCCATATATTATCAGCCGAAGTTCACTGGAACAATGCAGACAGTCAACGCGTGTTGGCATTTGCTTTCTCACGGCGATGACATACGCCGATCTACTCAAAGTGAGATCCTCATCTTATGCATGTACTTCTTCAAATGATGATCGATGACAGGGACATCTCTCTGTAACATTCGAAATGAAGCAAATCATCAGTCACCTTCAGTCGCTTCATGTCAATTCAAAGGTGAGAAGAATATAGAAATATACATTCTCTTTGCTGAAGATTATGTGGATTATTCAGCACTATCTCAACGTGGGGAATGGATATGAAGTGGTGGTTTTCAATTGATTTCAAACAGGTAACATTGGACATTCACATACAATGAATTGATTGGAGAGATAGCTTAAAATAAGCGATGAAATCTTGCTAATAATACACACTATGTCAACAAAAAAACAGCAAGAAGTTTTGCAGAACATCCCTTTATATCAATGTGCGTTTGTTTACGGGACGATCAATTACGATTTGGTGCATAATGATAGTATAACATATGGTTTTAGAATTATGAAAGATTTCAGGATATGGGAAAAGGTGATTTTAAAGTGAGTCAAATTTGGGAACATTTTTGTTTCCTCCTGGAATATTTTATAGCACCCTATAGGCACAATCGATAGCGTAAATCACCATCGTTATACAAACACATAGATGTAGCTGGGCCTATCTCTGTGCAACATTCGCGGGGGGGGAGGGGTGTATTCCGGTAAATTAGAGCTAACCACGATGGGCAGACACAGCGAATTTTATGTATGAGTGGCGGGTGAAAGCTCCATCTGTCGCCAATGGGGCAAAACAACAGATTTACAGCTGGCAACTGGCATTTTTGAACGCCACCGCCATCAAAAAAATTTGCCGGGTGAGGGGGATGGGGCGAGCACGAAACGTCTTTTATTAGCGCATGATTATCTTAGGGGCCTACTATGTTTATACAACATATATGGTCTTCGATCAACAAAGACCAAGAAACCAATTTGAAATTGTTACAATACTCTCGGTATACTTACCACAGTCTCCGCGCTTTTGCAGCTTGCTGGAGGTGTGAATACACTGGGGTCCTTAATACCTGTCGTGATGTTCACGAATGCCATATCTGCGACCCATTCTGCAGAGAAACAAGCAAAAAAATCAAGTTTTGTAAGTTTTATCAGATTTATATTTAAGGACACATAAACCAAGGATATCCATCCCTAAATATAATAGCTTTACCGGGTTTGGTGACAAATATATATCTTTTGTAGGTCCTATAAATCATATAGAATATATCATAATATCTTTTTATTCAAAATTTAACAATGTACTGTCGCGTTCCGCTCTCGTTGGTCAGGTTCTGGGTTATCAAGACCTCAATTTTCAACACTCCTTTCCGGTAACGTTACTGTTTTCATTTGTCAGCATACTAAGTGGATTATATTTTCAGATCAGTTTACACTTTTTGTCGCCTTCTAAACCAAATAAACCAACCGGATATTGTTAAGCACGCAAGGTATTATGGGTGATTTCATGGGGCTTAACGGCGATTAAAGTACTGTTTTAACCATTAGATGCACCAATAAAGTCACATTTACATGTATGTACTAACAGACCACTCGGTGAAATACATTTCCTGTCTTGAAATCGCCATGATGGGTGACAAATTAATCCTATCTTACGAGATTGGAGGTCTGTCCTCCCCCCCCCCCCTCCCCCTCACAGTGAACTCTCCTCTTCTGCTCCAAAACGGAGAAAAGCAAAGCGACGAAACCTTGCAACCCCATAGCCTATTTCGAACCTATTTACGTAAACCCCGAGCGGAGGATCATGGCCAAATCCAGAATAGCGGCCATGTGCATGGGTTGTAAACAAGTGATGTTTCCGTCTTGTTTCGTTCACCTTTTCCTCTGGATAATATTCGGGGGCAAAGAGGGTTTACCTCGTCCAGGCTGCGGTACTCCCCAAATCGCCCTGTTCAAGATAGTGTTAACTTACCATTTACTCTGTCAACCCGAAACTTGGTTATTGGGAGGCACGTAGTCGTGGTTACGGTGATGTACATCCCTGGTGCCCTGTACGTATCAGCCATCAACATTGCCCCAGCCTGGCCGTAGTAGACCTTACCAGTCGACACAGCATTGTCTGAAGAACATTCACGCAATATTTTAACCAAATATAATTACAAAGTCCTTGGTTCTTCGCACTCTTCAGAATAAATTTGGTGTTTATCACACTTTTATTCTTTTTGACTGGCTTGTATACATGGATCTACAGCCCCAAAATTCCATTTTCAGTACCTGAGGTGTCCTGCTGATCTCGATGAGCAAGAACGATAACTCTTGCTGTGCCCGTCTTCGCGCAGAAGTAGTATAGAAAGTGGAAATTTAGGTCTCTTTACCTTTGTGCACTTAAGAAGGGAGCAAATTGATACCAGTTGACCTCTAAGTCCGGTCACGTGAC